>VZTX01025492.1:106918-135403 GCA_013400915.1 Pardalotus punctatus
ATTAAGGCTTTAAGTTTCTGTGACTCTAGCTGCAAAAGCCACAAAGTTAGATTACATTAAAAGGTTTCACACGGTGTGAAACACCAAAACTCAGAATTTTTCTGTGCATCAGGTCAACCATATGGCCACGTGTTGGGAGAGAACATAAAATGTTCTACAGCTTTCCTACTTTAGTGCTGAGTGTCTGTGGGCAAACATTAGACAACATGTAACTTGATTAGGGGCCTCACATTTCTGCAGCACGCAGACAAAACCATACCAAATCAAACCACTACTCATTTCCACACTCAGTTTTTGCCTTCTGAAGAAAGCCAACTGTGTATCCCTGAGGTCAGAAATGTTAAAGGAAGGAATTTTCATCATTCATCAGATTTACTCTCTTCAGAAACTGGTTGGTCAGGTCTCTTCTTCCCCCAGGTCTTTCCCAGCCCCGGAGAAGAGGCTATCCTTTGAGCTTGTGAGGTTTATATGGTGTGCTTTGGGATTGACAAACAAAGCTCATTAACCCTGTTGTATCTCTATAAATCCCATGCAGCTCAGCAGAACAGAACAAAGCTGGTGCCTCTCCTGGACTGATGTATTTGGCAGACAAGCAGGGCAGTCAACACCAAGCCTGTTCGGGGTTGTTGTCTCTTACCGTTTTAGTCTGTTGAGTCTGACAATCTGATCAGACAAACATTCTCATTAACTACTGCTAAAAGAAAAAACAGGAGTCAAGCCGAATATGGCAAGCAGCCAATATAGTTTGTAAAGAAGCAGCTCATTTGGAAGATGAAAGCTTTTCCAGCGGTACCTTTTTCCTAAGGGGGGAAGTACTCAAAGACATTCACATTTAATTGAAGTTCGCTTTTTCCAAAAAGACAGCAGGACAAGATAAAACCATGTTTTATCAGTTCTCTTATTTTGTCTCTGGTGTCTGTGTCCCTCATCATCAGGAGGCTGGTGCAGAGTTTTCCCAGTGCTGAGTTACTGTGTAAATCCTGCTTTTTCTTCTCCTCTCTCTGGGTAGGGGTCTGGGAAACAGATCTTGAGCTTAAACTACTGTTAGTTGATCTCTGTGTGCATCTAGTCTAACTACTTCTATGACTAAATGAAATGAAAAAAAAAATTATAATAAAATACAGCTCTCCACCTGCTTTTCAAACTCTTTGCCTACAGTAAAGTGCAGCAGCTGGGAAACAATCAGCTTGAAAAGGCAAACATCTATCACTTGCACTAAAAAGGGGACCCATTAGCTGTGAGTAGCAGGGGGCTATAGCTGCTGAGATCAGGCAAGACAGAGACACAAGATCAAACACAAAGCCAGAATACAGCACTTTGCCATCAGAAATGTGGTGGTGGTTGTGAGAGTTGCACTGTTGAGTTTAGTGATGAGGCTTTCATTGAACTTGATGGAAACAAGATATAAACAACAAGGGCAAGAAGCAAGCAGTAGTATGAAAGTGGTTAAAATCAGCTTTAAAATGTCTATCAAATGAAATATCATCATCAAAATCAAGATTTCCTCTAAAATATTTACTCCTTGATGACAGGACTGTGAGGTTGACTGGCCCCACCATGGCAGAGAGGAGCAGTGGTGCGCTCTGCAGCAGCACCGTCAGCCCCACGCCCGTGCAGGTGCTGTGCCCTGCTGCAGCCACAGGGCTGGCACTGCAGCATTGGCTGCACCACAGCCCCAGCTTGCAAGACGCAGCAGACGCCTGGCTGCAGAGATCCTCTGCCCAACATTTATAAACAACAGACCGAGACAGAGCTGCATCCATGGAGAAATTTCCTCTGAGTGCAGACAGAGACTCTTCCCTCAGCTCATCACTGCATGATTTTGGGAAGGGGATGGTGCTGATGCCAGGTAAGCCAGGGCTCAAGGCAGAAGGATAGGCTAAGGCTGTGCCTCTTGGAGGGTGCAGTGCACAGTACTGATGCACAAAGCCACAGTCCTTTCTCGTTTGTGTAAAAGGCAGCGTGTCTGAATTGGAGTGAAGAAATGATCCTCTCATTTCAATGGGATATTGTCAATGTTGTCTTTCCAAGAAATGTTTATGTTCTACTGGGACTTTGCCAAAGTGTGCTTTAAGCTCCAGTGCAGACTTCTGCCTTGTTAAATTGCCATTTATATGCAAAAGTTATTTTAGTATTAGAACTTAAATGTACTTCTCTTTGAAAGGCATGTTTATATTGAGGTGTTGCAGTTCATCACAACTGGTTGGAAAATTCTCTCTAGTCTAGATGAAACCCTTTCTACTTTTTTCCATTCATCTGATACTCACCTGGCACTTCTCAGATCTAGGCTGGGAAATTTTTTGTTTCAAATTCCAAATATGAAACCTCAAATTCACAGTTTAGAAGGTCAAAGTAAACTGGCTTCTTTTTTTTTTTAATTTTTTTTAATGAAGACATTGAAAACAAGAAGGGATAATTTAACATTTAGTTTTGTTGGTGAAACACTAGTTGCTGGATAGGCCTCAGAGAGGGATAGGGTAAAGAGAAAGGTGAAACCAGTGTCTGGAAGACAGTATTAATGATAGGAAGTGGCTTGCAAAGGAAACTAGAGAAGGGTTGGTATGAAGTCATAATGGGAGATATGGATAAAGCTTTGTGGTCTACAAGTAATTCCTTTTGCTCTTAGAAACATAGATGGGAGATACCTGGTTTTTAGCATAAATGAAAGTAGACAAAGGTAGTGCTTGTGAATCCTGTGAATTGCCTTACTTTATGATGGAGGGGTTTTCTAAAAATGCTATCCTTAGAGTATTGTTGTTGTTTAACCCCACCAAATTTTTTTTTTCTGAAGAAAATTAACTCTACCCCAGCCAAAACCAGTACAAATGTGCTGTGTTTCATATTACCAGACTTTTTTTTGTTACTCCAGCTATGACCTTTTCAGTCTAGGACCCACTATTTTTCCATTCGCTGCAATACCATTTTTCTTATTCACAAACCCTGTTTTCTTTGCTCACATATTCTAGGTTCCTCTGAAATGAAGAAAAACTTGACAGTCTTGAAAACTACCCCTGCTTGCGGGTAGTAGAGCATGCCCATGCAGACTGAGCACACAGTTGTGAACCTGCTTTCAGCTCTATGTGTCTTATGTCACACAGGTCTCCCCACCATCCCAAAGCACACATGTGGTGTTTGTCTGTGCTACTGGAACCTGCAGTGCTCTATCCCAGAGCTGACTGTTTGTGACTGCCATTTTTCCTACAGGGGCACAATTATGTGAGTTTGTTCAGCTGGATAGTTTTTCCCTCATTCATTTCTATCTCCCATGCCATGTGTCTGACATGACTAGAAGTAGATAAGAGGAATTACTTTACAGTTATACAGTGTGTTGTGAAAGAAATGCATATAGTCCTTTTGAGGGGTTTGCTCTCTTATGTAACACAGTGCTGTGTATGATAAACACACAGATTGGTTTTGACCTTATTAGTAGCTTAGTTTTGTGTTCAGACAAATCAAATCCTTCTTAAGCATCTGCAAAAGCAATGCATAAATTGTTAAATATTTGGGTTTCCAACTGTCTGTCCAAATGTACTGAATATTTCAACTGTCTTGTCACATTATTACAATTTGCCTTTCATTGAACTCAGCAGAATGTATCTGGTCCAAACTTACAGCAGCTTAATATTAAAGCATCTTTGTGCCAACATTGTGATTTGCTGACTTTATAAATTATTAAGGCATCTGGGTGCGGGAATGTATTTCAGAGACAGCTTTGCAAGCCTTTGGCATTAGCAATATTATGACAAGATACTCTGAGAGCTTTGGTACCTTGAGGAGCTCAGCTTTCCTGGGGAACCCAAATGTGTTCATTATCTGAACTGCAGTGGAGCCCTGAAGGATGTACAGGAATGGGGTATAGCAACAGTGAGAGGTTTCCGGATTCGTGCACCAGTACTTGCAGTGCTAATGGAGAGTAGCTCATAAAACCTTTAGGAGAGAGAGTTGCTGCTTCCAGCCCCTTGGCCCCTGGTGGTGACAGGTTCACCCAAACCTTCTGCCAGTGCCCAGCTGCTCCCCAGGGCTAACGGGAGCTGAGATCCTGACGAGCCGAGGGGCTGCTCCCGAAGTGTGGACATATGCAAGATCGGGAAGGAGGCACAGCAGCATCCATGGGAAGGGACACAAAAGGCAGCTCCCCAGCTGGGGATCAATGGGCTTCTAGCACTTCTGGGGTGTTACAAGGTCTTCTGACATTTAAACTGCTGTTTGCAACAGATGTTGTGCAAGAATGAGTCATTGGCAGCAGCTGAAGAGGAGTAAGGCTTCTCAACACAGCACAGCTGTTCTGAGGAGATTTGGATTTAAATCAGCATGGAACAGCTCATGCCAGGCAGCAACCTGCTGCTGGCTTGGCAGCAGTTTTGCTTTGCAGGGTCTTCCAAGCCAATTTTCAGCCACT
The DNA here is from genome assembly GCA_013400915.1 of Pardalotus punctatus. Classification (NCBI taxonomy): domain Eukaryota; kingdom Metazoa; phylum Chordata; class Aves; order Passeriformes; family Pardalotidae; genus Pardalotus; species Pardalotus punctatus. The sequence goes on from VZTX01025492.1 coordinate 111,318, forward strand.
GGGGGCCTGTGCCAGGTGTTGTAAATGCCAAAAGCAGCACATCTTCATCTGGGCTGTGGCCAAGCCTTCCTGTAGTTTAAAACTGTTTTGTCTGTTAAGGTGTATGAAGGGAATTATAAGCACCTAAGCAAAAAGTGATAGAGATCCTAAGGGACAGACTCTGAGGTGGAAAATATTAAATGTTCTATTTTCTGTTTCATATTTTGAAACATGATCCCTTTATATACACTGATTAAATGCCACATTAGATATTCAATTTCAATATTAAAATTTTGATTTTATCTAGGTTAACTATGGAAGCTATTTAATTTCTATATTTAGTATCTCTTCCCTGTCACACACCCCAAAAGGGATTGTGATGTGATATGCAAGTTGAATTTCCATCTTGCTCTCTTACAACTGGACTATGTTTTGGAATGATGCATGTAGTCAAGAAATAAATTAGTACAATGGAAAGGGAATAGATTTTTCCCTTTTATATTTAAAAAATAATGAAGCTAGATGAGATTTTAATAAAAGAGGCTGAATATCAGGAAGCTTGGAAAAGGATATGATGGGGAGAGTGTGTCTGTTCGCTGCAGGGCGAGGAAAATGGAGGAGGGAGCGCAAATGAGAGATGGTATGCAACCAGACAAAAAATCCCCCAGAAAACAGAAAGCCAGTCATATGCAGAAAGCATATTTTGTACTTTGGAGAAAAACATCTCAATTTAAGTACTAGCCAGAGAGTTATGGAAATCCATCTGAATTGTGTAGTGTGGCAGGTTTGCCCTTTGTAATAAGAGAGACTTGTGCCCTTCTGTAGTAAGTCTATTTAGAATTCCTATTGTTTGTGATTTCCTTAGAGGTGATATTGGAAGACACTTCACTGCTCAGCTGTTCAAACAAATGCTCTACTTGTCCTGTGTCCAGAAGGCAACTACTGGCTCAGTGTAGATAGATCATCACTAATGTTAAGAGGGGTATTTGATGGCTATCAGTAAAAGGTAAAGTTCCTGGGCCTCGTTTTCTTTATGACTTGAACTAAAGCCTGTTGAAGTCACTGAGATCCTGTGACATCAGTAGAAATAAAAACTGCAGGTCAGTTAACCTTCTCTTGATTCCTGGGAAGGTGATGGAGTGGATAGTCCTGGAAACCATTTTCAAGCACACGAAGAACAAGAAAATCATCAGAGTGTTCAGAATGGATTCACCAAGAGAATATTTTCAAATTGAAACACAGAAGATTCTGTCTGAGAGTTAGAAAACACATTCTTCCTGTGGAAGTGAATGAGCACTACCACAGGCTTCCCAGAAAGGTTGTGGAGTCTCTGCTCTTGGAGATCCTGAAGAGCCATCAAGACCAGGATGTGGTCCTGAACTCCTGGCTGTAGGTGGTGGTCGTTTTTGAGCAGAGGGGCTGGACAAGATGACCTCAAAAGTCTCCTCGTAGTTCCAACTGCTCTGTGATTCTGAAAATCATGGTATGATCCATCATAAGCCAATGCCAGCATGTCACAGCATTAACGTGTTTAACTTTGTATGACTTCAACAATATATAACTTTGCAGAAGTACTATTGGTGCACTGGTGATGTGTTGTGAGATTAGGAGTACGAAGATGCTGATAACCTGTTCTGCGAGCTTTATTAGCACTAAACCAAGATGCCAATGTGAGATTAATCCCTGTTGATTTTTACACTACAATTCTTCTGTTCCTTTTGCATCATCTTTGACGAGTGTCTGGAACTTTCTGGGAATAGGTGTAGTGGATGTCTGACAAGTGTAGCTCCTCTGAGTGAATTGCCTCATAAATGTGCTCATGTGTGGCTGGCTCTGACAGTCTCCTCCAATTTTATGTTCTTCTGTGATCTCCCTGAGGAGGGAGGAGGACCCTTGCACCCTTCCCTCCCAACATATTCGTATTTCAGGTCAATGTCCTCCACTGAAAAAAGTGACATGCCCTTTTCTCGGAAGTACATCCACAGAAGTGATGATCAGACAGAAAGATCCAGGGCACAGATCTCTTTTAAAATCCAGTATTTCAGCATTCTTCCATAGGATAAGAGGAAGTGGTAGGTAGTTACCCTTCAAAAATGAATCAGAGACAAGGAACTGACTATCAGGAGCTGGAAACTACAAGCTTAAATATGTTTAGGGACTCATGACCTGACATTTGCTGATGGTCTGATTCACCGGTCCGCTATTTCAAACATAGAGAAGCTACATGCTTGGAGATGTCAGAAGCATTTGGAGGATGTACGATCAGAACATAAGGTCTTCAGGAAGTCAGTAGGGCTTCTGTCTCTAAATCTTTCATCTGGCTTTAAAATTCAGTTCTGAAAGCTGTAAATGGCGAGGGTAAAAGGAATTAGCTTCTTGGCAGTTGTATTAGAACACCTGCAACTGTGTCACTAAGAGGGAAAATCTACATTGATTGCATGTTTCTCCGATCTTTTTTTTTCTAGATTATTTTCATTTGTTCAATTGCTCTTCATCAAAAGTATGTCCAGAAGTGGTTCTTGAGCACAGACAGCACAGCTATGTTTCCTGAGCCTGGGTACATCCAATGTGATCACAATGACCTTTTAACTGCAATTTGACTGAATGAGCTTCACACAGAGATAAGTCATAATAAAACTTTAGGTCCATTTGAAATAGAGATAATACTCAATTATTGCAAAATATTTAACAGAACCCTTTCTTTCATAATTCTTGGAAATGAACAATTTTCACTACCTCACAAGAATTATTATTTAGGCACTGGGACAGTTTGACCTCTATTGACTAATTGCTCAAATTTTGAGCACATTAAAAACTTAATTTTGAAACTGCACAGAGGCATAAAATGAGTCACGTCACTTTAAAAATCCTATGCCAGGTTTCTAGGGAAATGCACTCTCTTCATAAGGAAGTTTCATATGTTGTTTAGTAAAAAAAATGCAGTAAAGACCTGTAATGCAAGCCATGTGATAGAAAATAGATTGGCATAATCAAACTTGTCTAACAATTAAAGCAGGGTAAGGGTTTAACAGCTGACTCATAACAAGGGCTGAAAGTGCAGGTCAAAGAAATTCTAGGAAGGAGGGGAGGAAGGAGAAGGGAGAACTGACAGCTTACTCTTACAGGTTAGTACAGTTAACTATTTGAACCATTTAATGTAATCCTTTTCTCTCCCCGTGGAATTTTTTAGGCCCATTTGTGAGCTTTAAACTGAGATGGGAAATGCTTCGAAAAATACGCTATAATTTAATGAGGAATTTTTGTGGTGCTAGCTTTTTGTGGAATCTTGTATTGTAGAAGAGACCATATAATAATTTTTGAATCTGTGAATTTGATTGAAGTTTTGGATAACAGTTTTAAAAATAGAAATTAAGATAAGTCTCCTTTTTCTTGAGTCTTGCATGAAAGTTTCTCTGGTGTGGTCACCAGACATAAGTTTTGGCATGAAGGTAAAAGACAAAGATGAATTTTTTTTAAAGAATTGGTCTGTTGAGAGTTTGGGTGGCTTTCAGACATTAGCTGAGAAGACAGGAATTTTCAAATTAGATTTTGGAAGCAGATGCAGAGGAAAATATCGAAAAAGGAATGCACGAACCGTTGTGATATGGCTGACTGTACCTCATAGTTTCATGGGAGAGATTTTCAGTCAATTTTCTTCTGTGTAAGAAAGTCAAAGCCTAAAGGAAAGCATATCTGGGCTTTACACTTTCTTTATATGATAAAATCCCTTGAGATATTCCACTTAGAAATTTTAACATTTTTCTAATACCTTAAGACTTTTCTAGTATCATTCATGTTATATTTACTATAAAGAAATAGTTAATAAATGAAATAGGTTAACCAAAGTTAACTTGAAAGAAAATTGAGATTGGATGAATTTTGCTTGTAGAATCATTATATTTAGGATTGAGTCTTTCACCACAATGAAGGTCATTCTCTTTATTGATTTGTTAAGGGCAAGGCTTAATGGTCAACTCGTATGTACAGTAAAATCTTAAGCACCGTAACAAAAGAATGATGCTTCATTGATCAAATGAGACTGGTTGCTAGGAACTTCTTAGAGCATCTTAACTATAGATCATGATGTTCACAGTGAAGGTAAATTCATCCTGAGCAGTTCAAAATCCACTAGTGTTCAGATGTGGAACTCTAGCCAAGCATTAGAGATTTCCTCTAGGGTCTGTCTTCCAGGAATTTGCTTGTGTTAAGAGGAAAAGCTCTCAGCATAAATATCTTGAAGAATTCTGCCGATGTCCCAACATGTTCATCACTGCCTTAAGTTTGCAGGAGAACCTGAGGTCTCGTGTTCCATAGGAGCAGCATAGCCAGAGTTTTCTAATGCCCTTGGTTTCCTTTTCATACCACTGTCTCCATTCCACATCCCACATATCTCAGTGCATATATAATCCCCTCACTTCCTTTAGATGTCTCTTGTACCCTTCTTGTACCCCCCTCCCATGTGCATACGGTATATCCAGTTGCTGACTATGTCTGTAGGGTTAGAATCTGTAGATCAAGAGAAGAACTTCTTGTGCTGCTGTTCATGTTACAGCCTTCACATCTGAATTCCCATTGCCTTGTCCAAATATAGTGAATTAGAGCTGCGTAATATCCTGAGAGCAAGGAAATCTTCCTGTGCCTATTTTCTGGAGTGTTTGGAAGTTTATTTCAGATCTATTCTCTGAGGCATGAGATATTGCTGCACATTGGAGCAGCTGAAAAGACATGTAGAAGATACAAAACAAGTAACATTCTCTTCCATCAGTCTGTGTCTGTGTGGCATAAACAATGGTAATTTCTGTGACCTTTGTAGCGATCAAACAAAATAATGTAAAAATGGTGCAGGTGGTTTTTGTGTAGTTGAACTTACTGCATTTGTATATCCAGGTGCCCAAGTATTTCTAAGAATCCTGGCAAGTTAGTTAATCTCTTCAAGGATGGCCTAACAACTTTTCAATAGTTGTACTTGTATAAAGTAATTCCATGAGCAGAGGAATTAGAGAATTTCTGAGGAATTAGAGGAATTAGAGGAATTAGAGAAAAGCTGCCTCACTCCCAGGGCAGTGTAGATCCTTCCCATGCCTCTAGACTTTGCCATCCCCAGCACCTTCAGTGACTCCAAGGCCTTCTTCTGCTTCTTCCCGTCTTCCCACTGCACCCTGCTGTCACACCTTCGTTGTCCTCTCAGGTTCTGTTCTGATCTGCCTGTGGCTAATTTGAAAACTGCTGCACAAGTAGGCACTACCTACACAGATGACTGAGCAACCAGTGTTTTTCTGTTTGTTAATTTTTTGTAAGTGTGTAAAACCTTCAGAGAACTCTGCTCCTTTTAAACCTCCAATGAAATTAGCATACAGACTTAGAATACAGTTAGAAGAGACATTTAGGGGCACTGAGGCACATAGACTGTATGATGTGGAGGTTTTCAAAAGCATGAGGAAATTCACAAACATTCTGTCTTTGTGGAGAGCTGTACACAAAAAGTCCATACTTTTATGAGATAGAAATATTGGCTGGGGGATTACTTCACTTCATCTTTAGGCATGTTTATTGTAGTGAAAGCAAGTCACATGGATGCTCTTCGAAAAAAAAAGTCTTGCCCATACAGTTTCTTTGATTCAGAAATGGTACTGACCTGGACAATTTTTTGGCAATATTTTGCCATATACTTTTTATCCAGTTGGAGAAGCTACCTATCTCTACACTAGCAAACTTTATCTGGTGTATGTTTTCAGTATTTCTAGACAAATCTCTGTCCCTGTTTTTGGTATCACTTTGTGCCTCTGTGAAAACATCAAAGATAGATGCTGTGGCATCTGAGTTTCATTTTCAAGATCAAACATTTCACTGAGATAAGCCTTGTATTATGTGTAATGATGAGCTTGTAGCAGCAGCAGTTCTCACACGGATGTGGGAGTTTTACAGATAACAAATTACTGGGGAGCTGCTGGGGCTGGAGCAAGGAAAATGGCCAAGAAAATCACAGTCATAGAATGGTTTGGATTGGAAGACACCTTAAAGCTCATCTAATTCCAACCCCCCTGCCATGGGCAGGGACACCTTCCACTTTATTTGGTTGCTCAGACCTCCATCCAGCCTGAACACTGCCATGGATTGGACATCCACAGCTTCTCTGGGTAACCTGTGTCAGGGCGTCATCACCCTCACATTAAAGAATATCTTTCCTAATTTGTTCTAAACCTGCTCCATTTCACTTTGAAGCCATTTCCCCTTGTCCTGAGCCCTGGTTTCAGATGGCTGGGGTTAAACTATGACATCCTGCCACTGCATGCTGTTGCAAAAAGCTCCTCTCCATCTTTCTTGTAGGCTCCCTTCACATACTGGAAGACTGCAATTAAGTTACTCCAAAACCTTCTCTTCTCCAGGCTGAACAATCCCAATTCTCTCAGTCTTTCCTCATAGCAGAGATGGTCCATCCCTCTAATCAGCTTGGTGGCTTCCTCTGGACTTGCTCCAATGGCTCTATGTCACAATAGCTGAGCTGCATTTCTTGCACCTGTGAATTTCCTGCCTTCAAAAATGTCTTTAGTATCAGTATCATGTTAGGATTTCAGCAGAGATTCCCTACTCATTACCACATCGTGTAAGGTTAAGTCCATACTGTACAACTATGATTATAAGAAAAAGTAATCTTTTTTAAACATATTCCATGTAAAATTTAAGATTTAATTTAGATTACATGTAAGTATGCACTCTGTATAAAAAGGATTTTCAAATAATTTTTGCAGTATCATTCATTTAAACTGATAGCAAAAGTGGTCATTCACTGCTGTTCTTATTAAAGCCCCAGAGGGGACAACTCTATGAAACCTCCTCACTTGTGTGGCAGGACTTGAAATACCATGAGTCAATGGCCTCCAAATCAGAAAGAAGATCTAAATATTCTTTTTCTTGTTGTTTTCTATCACAATTTATTTAAGCCATTCTTCTTGCGACTAGGAGGAACCAGGTATGCTTTTAGTCTTCAACCTGCTGGTGGGCAATAGAGCTTTGTGTTTATTTATTCTCTTTGCTGACATGGCCAAATGCTGCCTGGTGCATGTCCTCCACTGTGCTGTTCCCCCAGAGCCCCCTGCTCAGACTGGGCAGCTAAATTTCCTTGATAAAAGAGAAACTGTCCAGACAAGACCATCCCTTTTCTTCCATTTTGCAGAGTACCTCTTCACAGGGACTAAATGAATGGCCAGCAAGTCTAGTGGAAAACTTTAAAAGCTATTAGATTGCAAGCCAATATCTGATAACACGAGCAGCAATAGATTATTTATCGTCTGTTGGTTTCAGACGATGTTTGTGGTATTGCCTTGGCACTGATCTTAGCATGCAGCTGCAAAATGCATTAGCAAAGCCAGCATTGTTTAAACATTCATTACAGGGAAATGAAACATTTCATCAATTAATGCGAACCTTGGCCAAAGCACGTCTTTGGAACGAGCCTTGAACAGCCCCAAACCACCTCCTTTCTGGAGGAAGGGACCTGGACAGCAGTGAGCAGACAGGTTTGCCTTAGCTGGAGAATGAGAGTTCGGAGCATAACACTGCCCTCTCACTGTCATGTCTCTTGGAGCTGCATTTACCAACATATGTGACCTTTTTTAGGTTTTCTGCTCTGATGGATAAAAATGTATCTCAATTCTGAATGTAGAATCAGGTAACCTGCTGGAAACTTTTATTAGCAGACTGTGACCTCCTATGTATTCCTCTAAAAACAGCATGAGACAACTGAATCGTTTAGAAGAATAATTCTTCTAGAAACCCTTCTGTCCTCAAACATCTTCAAATTATTCTGTTTAAAGCTACTAAAAATTTTCACTCTCTCTGAATAGAGATGGATTTCAGCAAATCCAACTCTAGCTCCCATCCATGTCTGGGAATTTATACACTGATTTAATTTACACTAATTAATTTGCACTTTTTTGTTTCTGTTGAGGTGGTTTGTGAGAAAAAATTTTGTCTCTGATAAAATTAAGCAGTAATTTTTTCAAGTTATTTTTGTAAAGGTTCGTAGCACTCAGTGTTGCATATTTATTGCAGTAGCTTAAACAATTTTTAGTTATACCACCCAAAAAACTTAATTTGATTGGCAGCTCCCTGGCAAAAAATGAAAGGTATCTTAGTCCAAAGAGATATCACAATATATTTGGGTTTGATATCTCTTTGCTGTGTTATACTAAATATTATTTATTATATGTCATAATAATAGGATTTCTGCTGTCCCCTAGTGGCTAGTTCATTTTCTGAGTTCAGTATATTCATTACCATTTCTGTAATCCTATCAGAAATTATCAACTGCCTTGTGTCTTGATTTACATCAGAGAATGCACACAAACTTAAAAACTCAGTTAAAAAATATTTTCCTGTATGAAACATGACCACCTAATAAAAGTCCTGTGAAATTATGAGCAATTGTAGCTGTTTAGCTCCAACTTTCCAGGAACGTGACAGAGACTGTGTGGTGCTCTTTCACACAAACTTGCAGTGAAAGAAGAAAGCAATGAAACATAGAAACAGCTAGAGAAGCAGGTTTCCTTTTTATTGAAGTAACTCACTGATGTTTCGACACAATGCTGAATTTGCTTAACTTGTTAAGAAAGTGAGATACAACAGACAATGTTCTGAGAGGGCAGGAGCGGCACAGAGACTCCCTCTCCCCTGCATCCTGATGTCAGCCTGAGCTTGTGCACTCAGACCCCACCACCTGCTGGTTTAAAGCCACTTCTGCACCAGCAAAGCTGAACAGATGGCAGCATTGTCTGACATGCAGCATGAAAACTGCAATAACTTCATGAGGTGAGATTAAAAGGAGATTTATGAGTGAGCCTTGTATGATATTACTGGTCCCAATGAGAGCCAGGCTCTGCCCAGCTTCAGCAGGCTAGAGACAGGGATAACATGTGAAGTGTGTAAAGTAACTGCAGAACAGAAATGGTTGTTGAAATGTGGTTCATACATCAAAACTCATTTCAAACTGCTTGGGTAGAATGACCAAATCTTTCTATAAAACTCTATAGAATGAACAAATCCAAGAGGAGCATCGTGTGGTCCTTCTGTCTCAGGGTGTTTTATCTCCATCAACCAACTACAAGGATAAAGAGTACTCCATTGCTTAAAGACTTTTTTGATATTGCTACCCTACATAAGCATATTTTGAGAATCCTCACACACGTATTAGGGATTCTGACCTCCAGAGAACATCCATAATGCTCTGCTACACTTCCTCCAGTCATGGAATGGTTTGCAGGATTTGATACAAGATGTGTTGGAGCTTCATCTGATGGGAGGAATAGTCTTATGGCAACTTCTTGTATTAAGCTTGTGGAGCTTGGAGCCAACAGTACAGGACTCTTGGCAGCTCTGCTCTGGGAAGCTTCTAGTGCAGTCAGAGTTGCCAAACCTCAGCATTTTACTGCAAGCTGACAATATCTTTTGTTTTTCATGAAGACTTTGCCTCCTTGCATAACATTGCATTCAAGTGCTGACCATCGCAGGAGAGTGCTGGCATCCATGCCTATGGAACAAAGGGATTAGGGGCAGGAGTAGCTCCACCTTGGCAAGGACTGACCTGCACCAAGGCAGACTGACAGGACTGTGAGTGCCTTGGGAGGGCACTTCCTTTCAGGCCATGGAAAAACTGTTAGCTCAGACTCAGTATGAGAAACAACTTCAGAAATTCTCAGAATTTTTGCGTTTGGTTTTGAGCCTCTATGTGCAAACCTGACTTAAGGAGCTACTAAAAAGCGTGCTGTCAGGACACAAAAAAGATTAACAATTAAAAATACAGATTTATTTGGAAACAGCTTGGCTGGCTCTGGTTAATTCAGGTGCACAAGTACTCAACTTACCCTTGGGTTAGAGGAGTAGTGGTTTTATTGAATTGAGCTTTTTTTAAATCTATTTTCTTGTGTGCAAATCTGCAGCTTATCAAACTGTTTTTACTATCAGTGGAAAAGTCTTAGATGAAAATTTCAAAGGAACTTAATTATATTGAAGTTCAATGGAAGATGCACCTGAATCTCTATGAATCTTCAGTGAAAACAGGGCCAATTTGCAAAGATATTTTAGCCTAAAGGATAGCACCTGGCATAAAGAGGAGATGTCTTGAGGTCCCCCACATCAGTGGATATCCTTATTTTAATAGAAGTCCTATTTAGTTATTAAAAGAATATGTAAATTGGTGTAAACTGGCAAAAAATTCCCAGTCAGAAGGGAAGAGGTAGGGGCCACAACCTGGGCAAGCACTTTGCCATTCCAGTACCTCCACCCTGTCCAGGTGCAGAGTGACCCGAGAAGTTTGTGCAGGTGCAGCTCTTCCTTCCATGTTATGCATTACAACGATGGAGCTGAAATGCTTGCATGTGAATATTACATATAAAATTTAACAGATGTCTGCTGCAAATCTTTTTTTTTATACAATTCTTATTTTTACAGAGGTTTTCATAGTGACATTAGTTAACTTTTTTTTTTACTACTTCTTAGTAGCATAAATGAACTTCATGCAGAATGGTTATAATATTTTCCATCTGCTAACTATATCAATAATAAACAACAAACTCATTTGTTCTTTGATTTCCCCATACCAACATGGGAAAAAATCCTAAAAGCTTTGCTCATTTATTCACATCTCTGTTGTTGATAGCCAAATGCAGTCCTTATTTTTAAGTCAGTGGAGCAATTATGTGGATAAATGTATACATATTGAACAAATTACACAAAACAATCTCTTGTTTTGTTTGCAAATGCACAAATGGTGTAAGGAGAAATGGAACATCGTAACATATGCTTCTGTATTTGTGGAGAAATGGCTCGAGGAGCAAGGCGGCCATGGAATGCCAGAGTCTCTGTCTCTGCAGATTTTGCCCCTGCAGAGCACAGAAAGGGCATTGTGCGAGCAGAAGGCAGAATTTTGAAGATAACTGCAAGGACGATGTCCTTGATGGTCTGGAAAGTACCAAGGCCTATGAAAGAAGGATTGTAGTCAAGGAAGATGTCCTTGGTGGCTTGGAAAGTACCGAGGTCTATGAAAGAGGGATTGTAGTCAGAAGAGTAGAAAAAACTAGATCGTAGGGACCACGAGCGGGTGGGAACAGGTTGATGTGACTGTACAACTAACCAATAATAGAATGACAAGTAGTTTTACTAACCAATGATTCTATGACATGTAACATTGCTAGGTGCTGCAAAAATGTACTTAAGGCTGTAAACCGGATGAATATTGAATTGAATTGGATTTTAGACCGGACTGGATCGGATTTTGGGGGATTGATTGAAGAATGGAATAAAGATTGAAGGATTGAAGCTTGCTTATAAATCATATTGATTTATGTGTCTTGCTTCATTCACCGACGGAAAATGGCGCCTTTCTCCTAAACGAGGTGTCTCCTAAACAAGGTGTCTCTCAAATGAGGTTTCTCCTAAACGAGGTGTCTCCTAAACAAGGTGTCTCTCAAATGAGGTTTCTCCTAAACGAGGTGTCTCCTAAACGAGTTTTCCCGCAACATTGGTGACAGTGTGGATTTCCTACGTGTCGCCGTTCTGCAACATCTATTTTTTTTCAGTAAGTCCTTCAGCTGAGCAGGGAAACTATTATTTTACAAGACTAAAACCCAATGTAGCTAATATATTCATAATGGATTGTTATGATCCACTCTTTATCCCCAAGGACTCATTTTCAGAGCTTAATGCAATACTCCGAAAGCTGAAAAATGTAATTCAGAGCAGCCTTCAGGTCTAAAATATTGATTCTCTAATTCATGGTTTATAGCTTTTTGTTGCAGATAAGGCAGGGATTTTTTGCAGACAAGACTTTTGTGGTAAGTAAAACACAAATCAGCTGAATATCCCAATTCTTTCACTGAAATCATCAGGGAAGTGATGATCACAGCCCCAACAAGCCTCAAATATATTTTAAAACAGAAGCGTATGCTTAAATGTTTTCCAAATAGCAAAGAGGCTTTTCTAAACTTGTACCAAAACCAGAAAGATTTGTCTACCATTAAACCAAAGAAGACAAATTACAGTTAACCTTAATTAAAACCTTAATTAAAACATATTTAACTCTTTGGTGTGTTTTTAAAATTAGGGGAGCAGAAGCCAAGAAAGTCTCTAGCACTTTCAAGAGAGCCAGCAGCAAAAAATTTAGAGAATGGAAGAAAAGAAAAAAAGTGACAATGAGAACCCCAGACCATCTGTTTATTTCCTCCAGAAATGCTCAGCCAGGAGTGCCCATGAAACATGCATGTTTCAGAAGTTTGTTCTTATGCTTGGACCTTATGAAATCTCAGCCAAAAATGACAGTTTAACCTGTTTTAAATACAACCATGAATTAAACTTCTCAGACTTATAAAACTAATAATAAAAAAGCTGTTAATGTTTGATGGTTGTGGAGTTAAAATTTATGGTTTTCTTTTAACAAAACTAATGCTTGAGACTTTTTGCCTTTAGGTGAGATTGCATACAGTTCATCCTTTAGAGCTTGAATGCTGCTGGCAAGTGAAACTCCTGGGGCTTTGTTCCCCACCAAACCAGAATCTGGATCCTGTTCTGCCACCTCATTCACTTGAGCAGTTTAGTGACTTTTGTAGGATTGGAACATTATACAAGCATGTCTTGCATAATAGATAAACATTACTTTTCTTTTTACAGCTGAATACCAAGTCTCAGAGAGATCATAAGATTTAGGCATTACTATCCAAAGTCTACCTGCCTCCTTGCTGCTGCCTGAGCCTGCCAGTGTCTGAAATTTTGAAACTGAAATTCCTTTGATGTCTGAAGGGCTTCTCCCAGCCACATCTAGAGGCTCTTTGTTCCTACTGCTATGTGGATCATCTTGCAGCTGAAGACTAAGCCTGTCGAGTTTCACAAACCTGCTGCTTCCTCACCCAGCCTTTTTAAGGACCATTTCTCATATGTGCCCAGAGACCTGCTGCACCGGCCTCTGTGTAAATGCAGGTTCTTCCTTCTAGAGCAACAGGTGAGGTGAGACCTTTGTGTTCTTCATGGAGAAGTCGTCTTGAGTCAGGAGGTTTGGCCTCACTTCCCCCATGTGCCTGGCAGATTTGCTCTAACCACCAGGACATAGGTTCATTGATTTGAAGGACAAGCTGGGGAAAATGACCCAGGTCTCCACATGAAGCCATGCTGCTAGCAAAAAATAAATAATATGTATGGTGATGTAGGTTGAAAACAGAAGTAGGACTACAGCCAAATGGTTTTGGATCTTTGGGAATGGGAATCCAAGCTCCAATGCCTACCTGTGCAATTTTGATAACTGAGTCTCTAATTTCCAGTTGATTTCCCTAACCTTTAGTTTTAGTTTCTCTCACAACTCTTGCTTGGCTTAGAATACAAAACCAGCTTTTTTCCTGAAAAACAGACTAGGAGGTGTCTAGAACACTTTCTGGGGCGTGTGGTTTAGCATTGTCAGGCAAAAGTGAGAATAGGAGCTGTCTGTTCTGTGGCCTGTAACTGATCTGAGCAGGAGCCACTTGGCATTGAAAGAAGGTGCATCCTGGTGCCAGGAACTCTGTTGGAGGCACAGAAGAGACACAGCACAGTGTGGTGGTAAAGGCTCAATGTGGAAAAGGTTTTGAGAGGCACTCTTCTGCACGGGCATCACCTTTTCAGGCTATTTTCAGCAACTCCGCTTCACTTCCTCTTACGGTTTCTAGTTGGAAGCCATTAACTCCCCCTGGCATTTTTTTGGGAACTGAATGGGGACCTGAGCAGGGAGCTCTCCGCAGAGGTGAGTGGCTGTAGTATTGATGCTGTGAGACTGAGTGGTCCACTCACATTACAGATCTGGGCTTAAATACCTTGTTTAGAATAAGATACAAGGGCTTGATTCTGGAAAAGCTAAAGAAACCCCTGGAGGATCATTCCCGGAAGACTCCCTTTCTGGTGGAGACTGATTACTTCCATGTTGGTGCAGGAAGCCTCCTCCATTTCCTAGCTGATGGCACAGGGAATTTCTTGAGGGGATTTTAGCAGTGTGGACCCTTCAACATGCAATCCAGGAACCAAATCAAATTCGTGGTTATTTTAACTATAAAAGGGACAAACCCGGAGATTAGCAGGGAAAGGCTGGCGAGTCTTTTCTGTGAGAGGAAAAGGCTCAAGCAAAAGGCTTGAGAATAGCACCATCTCCTGGAAATACCTCATATGGCTTGGCTTTTCTAAGCTGTCTGAATGCACTTTTTTCCTGAAACTACTGTCATTTAAACTCGTATTGTGGTTAATGTATTCCCTACTGCTACAAAATTATTGCTTCAGCAATAACTGAACACCACCCATGCACATTTTTTCATGTATCCCATGTTAACTGTAAGCCAAATATGACACATGCATATTGTTCTGCCAGTGTAAAAGTTGTGGGTACACCATGTTCACCACAGGGACATGTCACCATTCCTCAGGAGGCCTACTGAAACCCCTTGGGACAGTAACCTGCAATCCATGCTAAACTAATTTTACATTTTCTCTGAAGCCTTCATCTGAAACTTGGTTTTTCATAAAGGTAATTAAGAAAATAAAAGAAAAATTGAAATGTCTTGGTTTTGCAAGGCAAGACTTGATAACAGGGGGAAATGAGGCTGTTACGTGAGATGCTGCCAGAAGTATCTGACAGAGCCAGTGCCAGACAGCTCCAGGATGGCCGTGCCACCGTCCAAGGCCAAGCCCATCTGGGGTAATGTATTTGACAAGGGGGAAAAACATTACTAGGCGCCAGCAACTGCAGCCAAAGAGAGGATTGAGAATATGCTCCATGAGCATGCCCATCTTGTACCACAATAAGTTCTTTCTTAAGAACAACAGTGTTATCTCACTTCAAGACATGCAAGTAGATAGCAACTAGATAGTCACGAGTTAGATTAAGTCTCTGACAAACTTTGCCACACCAGTGAGTTATCACATATAAATTATCAAACACACACAAACCTCCTGAAATTTAGCTGATGACCAGTTAATTATTAAACCTGAAGAGAAAATTTGAATAATGCCATTAGAAATGTTATATTTGGCATTATGGAGAATTTTAATATTGAAATCCAGATTTGTCTATATTGTTCTCATCAAGTGTTGCATTCTGCTTTTTGTATTTATACCACCTTAATTGAGGGCTAGCTAAATGCACATTTTGCTCACTGCTAGAGTGATTTTCCTAGTAGCCAAATGGTTTGCTACAGCCTTTTATTTTGCAATTATCTTAATCTTCTAATTTAACATTTTTTTTCCCATGCTGTGATGTGAAGACCACTCCTTATACTACTCACTAGTTGTTTTTTTTTATGCTTGAGACATGATTGAATATTTCCTCTCTGAAGGAAACCTAGACTGAAGATGAAGCAGCTGACTGCAGTGATAGGACAAGGTGCTCTGCTTTCCTAGCTTTAACCCATCAACCAAGTGTTTCAAGAATTAAGTCACGCAGACCTCCATGTGGGCTTTGCTTGGCCTTAAAACAGTACTTTGAAAAAAGAGATAATCCTTCTGTATTTTAAGGTCTATCACTAAATACTGCCAGCTCTTTACTTCTTCTACAACAAGTAAGAGGAGAATGTGTAATTACCAATATAGCTTTTTCCCCCGTAAGTCATTATGGGAAGCCATAGTTATGGCTCAATGCATATCAGCTCATTTGGAATCTCAGCTAATACCATACCAAGCTTTCAAGTCTGTTCTTTGATACTGTGTCTTTCTTTCTGTTTTTCTTCTGATTCTGTGACTCTCAGCCTGACCCTTCACAGAAAACTTTTACATGCATTCTGTTCCCTTGCATCTCTCCCACAAAATGTTACATTACTGAAGACAAACAAGGGATTTGCAACAAAACTTGCTTTTGTTTTCATTCAGGGACCAGAGAAGCAGTTTGGTTTAACAGTCCAATCAGTGTCATCCTTTGAATTTTTTCTCCCTATTTCCATTTCTCCCTATTTCTCCCTATTTAAACTATCTCTCTTTGTTCAGTCTGGCTAAAACTAAACCCAGGGTCAATCTGATTTCAGCTAATGTTTTCACTGCTATCTGTCATGTGTACTACACTTGCTTCTGCTAATAAACCATGGCTTACAGAATTAAGAATAGATTGCCTAATAAAACAACACCCTTCATGTTCCACTGGTGATGGAATATAATATTACATTTCACAATATACAAATGCATAGTGGATTGAACGTGGACCTCAGACAGGGTAAGAGAATGAAGCTCAGATTTGCTGTAGGTGACGCATAAACATTTTAAAGGAAACATATCTAATTGCTATGCCCAACCCAAAGAAATAACTGCCCTTTCTTAGGTGGCTAGATCTGTAGTTATTAAGTAAATAAACACTTTTAGTAAAAGGAAGAGTAATTGCCCTGGCTTCCTGACTGCAGAGCAGAGCAGTTATTAAGTAGCAGAAAGTGACCCATGTGGCCTCTGTGCCCTGCACCCACATGACAAAATGGTCTCTCTGACAGCTCCTGTTCTGTGTGTCTTTCTGTGATGTATTTGTCATTATCCTGCTCAAGCATCCTGATGGCAGTGTGTCCATGTCAGGCTTAAAGAAACCTGAAATGGGGCACTAGTCCCATCAATGCACATCAGGATATTCAGGGAGTTAACAAGCACTGTTATGTGTTGCCTTTGATTGGTAACTTCCATTATTTTCCATTAGCAGCCACTCAGGCTGTCTTTTCTCAGTTAGGGGTCTTGCAGTGTGAGCGATGGTGCATGGAGTATAGTACAGTAAAGCAGAAATTCCTAGAAGACAAGCAAGCAGGAGAGTGTGATTAGCGATTCTATTAAGGTTTCTGGCTTCAAGAATACTCTTGCAAGGTATATGTGACCGGCTTGCTCTGAAATGTGAGAAGCTGTGAGAAAAGCACAATGAAGGTTGTAGCTACCTCCTTCTTCCATGCACTTAGCAAGTTTATCCAAGGGAACTGAGCAAGACATAGATAAGGCCTCTCCCTGACCTCCCTCCTGCCTCCAGGCCATGGAGTGAGGTGGAAGGTGATTGCTTTTCAGACCAATGCAAAAAAATGATCCTTTTGCTGTCAAATGGCCTAGCTTGTTTCTTGGGCAGTGAAAGGCAGTCCCAGAGGAAGGTACAACATAACACATGCCCAGGTACAGTGGTAAAGCTGGTGGTATAAATGGGGAACCGTGCTTTCTGTATGATGGCTGATCCACAGACTCCAAAGCCACAAGGCTGACAAGTGAGAAACAGGAGTTGAACAGGCCTGTACCCAGAGCCTCTGCTGGGGATGAGAAGGAGCAATGACCAAAGAAATATGGAAAAGCAATTTCTTCCTTCTGTGTCACTTTTAATTTCTCTCTCCCTCCCTACATGATTCTCTATATACAGTGTAAAGTGACCTATACAATCCTGGAGGGCTTTCACCATTCGCTGTGTTTTATTTTGGTTTTGGTGCTGATGACTATTGCCTTTTCAAGCCATTAACAATTTCAGTTGTCAGATTGGTCAGATTTACGTTTCATCCTCCTTCCCCTCTGCCAGCCAAACTGCTTTAGTGAAGGTCACTGCAGGAGTCAGCTGGGAGATGCAGACTGGCTAGTGGGCACAGTGTGAGCTCCAGCATAACGGTGAACAAATTTGGATAGGTTTGCTCTGGTCAAGAGAGGAGGGGCCAGCAAGTTGTGCCTCAGGAAATTCCTCTGCTTTCATATAACACTATCATGTTACAGGCATTGCTGTATCCTGAGGCTCTGGGAATTTCTTGAGAGCACAGCTGAAATCAGGAATGATCAGTGAAATACTGAAATCAACAAGAGCTATCTGCAGACATTATGTCAGATGTATTCATGCGTATTTGGAAGCCTAGGTTTAGATCTCAATTTGTAGTGTTAAAAACACATTTACTATTACATTCAATCAGAAATAAAAGTGAATCATAAGTGTCAACATGCATAATATGGACCTACTTAAAAAGATCATATTCAGTCATGGAGTTAAGAAAGAACAATATTTTGTATTAATATTTACCTTTCCCTTTTTTAATGTGAGGACTTATTTTGGTCCACATTGAACTTTCCAAGTTAAATTTAAACTTATCACAGAATTTATCACTTATCATGTGGTAGAGATCTGTTTTGTAACATATTTTAATTAAGAAAACTGTGATTATCTTCTTGAATAAGTCTCTTTAGATGGCCCACCATGACTTTCATATGAGCTCCAGATGCAGAATTAAATGGTAAACTAAAATTGTTAACTACTGATTTATATGCCTGAATTAATTGTCAATTCTGTGCAGTACCTCAGAAAACAAAAATGTTTACAAGCAGAAGTAAAGTTCAACTTTTTTTGACAACCTCAACAAAAGCTTTTTAGATGTCTCTGGATCTTCGCTGGGAAGAAAAAAAACAGGCTGGGATTTTTTGTTCTGGTCCACCCTAATACCAGTCTGGATGGCTGATTCTGCCTGTTTAAATTCTGCCCCACAATTTCAGCTGGATAGAATATGAGACACTTCTTGTCCTAAACTGCCGCTTGTGTTCCCAGTGGCCTAATCCTCCAGCTCCAGCCGCATCAGGAGGGTATTGGGCATCCCACTGTGTATCAGTGCCCATTAAAGAGGAATACAATACCAGAGCAGTCTGCTCCTCATTTATTATAGTACACAAGGAGTGCTGTAAGAGAAGAAATTTTCACTGGGGCTAATGAGCAGAGTTTTAATTGCAGTGGAACTAGGACAACAACTTTTCAATTGCAGCATAACTGATTGAGGTAAAATGAGGTAAAATGAGACCTCCTCAGGTCATCTTGGGCCTTTTGAAATTATTGTCTATGTGGATACCAGTACTTGGTAACTGTAACTTGGGATTGTTTGCTCAGTTCAATCTATGGCAATTCTTTTTTTATTTCAAATACAGCCTAACAAGTGTATACTAAGCAAAATTTTTAGTAACTTCTTTACCATTTCTGGAATTGCCAGAGACTCTTGGAGATAAAAATGATGAGGAATTATTTTTCCCCATTAAAATTACGTATTTGGGATTCTTGTTATTTTCATTTGAAAGCCTGACTCTCTCCCAGTTAAAGCAGTTTGAGTCTGGGGTAAGATTCTATTATTATAAACAAAATAAAAACTCTTTGCAATGAGATTGTGCTCATATGATATCAAAACCTTGTAATAGAGAGGGTATATCAGGTGGTCCAAAAAAGGGAAAGCCATTGCAGCTCCACACTGCCAGGTCCAGCCAGGACTACATACTCAGATACTCCTATACAATACCCACACATATGTACATATGCACATAGCTAGCCACATCAATGGACTCAGACCAAGAGTGTGCCACTCACACAAACTGCACCAATGGCCTTGCGTTGTTGCCTTCTCTGGCTCATCAGGATGAAGGTCAACTGGTAGGAAACATATCTCTGTGTATAAACAAAATATGGATTGCTCCAATAACTGGCTGAAGCCCTCCCTGACTGGTCCTGGATCCTTAGTTTACACAGTTGCTAACACCTCTGCACACAAGCTGACAGTGCCTGCAGCCTTAGTCATGGACATAAGCACACCGTGGATGCCCAGCCAAGTGTCACCTGGATCCTCTTGCCTCCCATGTCTCGCATACACACACATACAGATGGAAACAGATCTTTCAGGTGACCCCATCCTTACTTCCTGGCCCGGACTCCCAATGTCTCCAGTAGCCAGCCTGCATACCTGCACTCACGCCAGTCCCTGGCACTGAGGATGGCACAGGAGATGGAAGGACCCTAGTGCCACGTGGACCCTGCTCCATCCTGACAAGCCAGAGATGGGACGAGTGCAAGGCCATTGGCGCAGCTGGCATACATGGACACCCATGCCCACATGTGCATGTAGAATAGACAGTCCCTCACCCAGGAAATTGCTTGGGAATGGATTTTATTGAGAAGACAGAACCCCAGCTGACTGTGGTTACCAGACGCATGGCATGGCCGGAGAAGCAAGCGGAGCAACAATGAACATGTTTAGAAGTCACTATCCTTTTATCCTCTTATGTCTCTATCTCCCATGCTTGTTCCTCTCCAAAGCATCTTGATCCCTTGCTTTCTCCCCTAAGCAACCCTCATTAAGTCTTAAATAATCCCCCTGAATGCTCTTCCCAGTATCTCTATCATGGTTTATGGTCTATCTGCACTAGGCAGATGAGCCTGACGCAGCTGCTCACCCACATGCCATCCTCCTCCTCCACTCCTTCTGATGCAGAAGAATCAGAAGGGTAAAAGTGGAAAAACTTACGGATGTAGATAAAGACAGTTGAGTAGGCAAAGCAAATGCCATATGTACAAACAAAGTAAAACAAGGAATCATTACTTTTCTAACTGGATAATGTAGCTCTTATTCTGTCATCTATAAAAAGAGTATAACATCAAAATTAAAAGAAATATAGTTCCTGGTCCTCCAGGAACATACACACATACTTAATTTCTTAATAGTATTCACTCTGAACAAGCAGAATGCTACACACAGGTAGTAAATCTGTACTTGCTTCTAGTAATTAAGAAGGAAGTTGATTTTGTTTTTTTATGAAGGCTGACTACAGAAGTGTCACTAAAGATCATCCTCATTTTAAGGAAAAAAGCTTTAATTTCTTCGACTCTGGACAAATTGAGGTTAAGGGCTCCTGATCACAATTGCTCCAAAGCAGAACAGTTCTTGCAGATCACTCCTCTCAGAAACCTGAAAAATTTTCCTTGGCAGGTGTTGAGCTTTGCCTTTTCCCAGGAGAGGAGGTTCTATTCAAACCTCCTTAAGTGTTTGTCCTTTAAAAATGAAGAGCTGAATTAAGGTATTGTAGCCTTTTAAGGTAAGACATGATCAAAGTCACCCAACAGTTTCATTTTATTCTACATTTACATTTGCTCATCCTCTTGAATGTTTGATTTTGCAGGACAAAAATCTCAGGCCTGTATTTGGAAATGTCAAAAATGTGAGTAATTAGAAGAGAATGGAACATGAAGGTAATTTTGAGACTGGAGTTCAAGTGTCCCCTTCAAGGCTGGATCACTGAGCCCACAGCTCCTACCTATCTGTGAAGACTGCTTCTCAGGAGACTCCACAAGCCACCTGAGGCTGAGGTACCCCTCTTCTTCACAAAGAATGCTAGCTGAGAGTGACTACAAGAACTAAGGCTTGAAATTTGTATTCATTGAGAAACACAGAGCAGAGGTGCTTTTCTTACATGGACATTCTGTCTGGAGTGTGAGACTGCAGGCACAACCACACAGCAGTGTGAGCCAATGCCACCATTGTCCTGTGCATCAGGATGAACAGGCACACCCCCTGAAGCCACAGGGGAATCAATGCATAGAAACATGGGGCACAGGGAGAGCTGCAAGTGAATTTTAAAAGCAATTTTTGCTGTGAGTTTGGGGAGGAAAAAGGTAGAAAAAAATCTTTTTCCTGACAAAGTAGGTGAGGTCACTGAAGAGTTAAGAAGTAAGCAAATTTGTGTTTTGCAGTAATAAATATACATGGATACTTTGAGGGTGAAGCAAAGAGTTTGCTGTTTTCCAGCTCTTTGATATGGAAAGTGTGTTCAGTTAGAACAATTGTTTTCATTCTTTCCCACATTGCAGACTTCTGTATTGCGATGCCTACTTCTACAGCAACTTGTCTTTTATTTAGTTACTCTTCAAAATTCTTTTAAAATTTTTCACAAACCCCCACACATATTTATCCATGTTAGAAATCACTGTATTAGAGATGAGTGAAAAGATGAGGCTGTGAGACATTTTTATCTGCAGAAACACAATATAGGCTACATTCCTGTCACATGCACAACAACCTGCAGTTCTTCTGGTTTTATTGAAGCTATGGGATGAAATCCGGGCTTCAGGGTTACCATTTGTCTGTGGTAATCTGTGTGTGGTATTTTAGGACAAAGGCCATCCTTCTTTCTGCTCTACCATAAAATGTTAATCCTGTCATAAGTGGATCTTATCTATGATCCATCTATCTATGATCTATGAAACCATCTATGATGATGGTTTCTGTTTAATAAATTGACAGTCTTGTGATAGCAAAGGAAATATGAGGGTTTATGGGCTGATAGAAGAATCATGAGGCAACAGGGACACAACAGTGACCAGTCTGAGAATGACTGGCCAAGCCCTTGAGTTGTCTGCCTCTATACATCTCCTATAAGGTGTTTGCAGCTACCACAAACAAAAATATGTATTAAGAAAGGATTTGAAGGGAGCCATGGAGAACTACTTTGGTATTTATGAAAGAATCATTGAAGTGCAAGGGAAGTGTGTGTATTTCTGCCAGAAGTTAGGGTAACAGCACAGCAGTTTAGTTGTTTTTTGGCTTTTCTATGAAAGGATAACCCCCTTACAGTCACCTTATTGAAGCCTTGGTAAAGGTATTTTCACAGGTAGCTACTATAGATTAAACCCACATGAAGAATTGTTTCAGCCCAACTTGCTCCTGTCACAGAGTCATGGAATATTCTGAGTTGGAAGGTGCCCACAAGGAGCATCGAGTGCAGCTGTTAAATGAAAGGCCCATACAGGGATTGAACCTTGGTGTTATTAGCACCCTGCTCTAACCCTCTGAGCTCATCTCAGTTTGTCACTACATATTGAGATGGATTGACCTTGCTTACCTTAATGTGTTCAGCTATTCACCATTTAAATAATGATATTGCAAATTTGATTCAAGTTTTTCAGCACACTTTTAACTGCAAATTTTTAATTTTGTGTCTTTTCCCTCATTCTTCCCATGTGTGCCCTGCTGAGGGCCTCTCTAACTCGCAAAGACTGTGACCATTTAATGCCTTGTTGACTTTCTGCTGCACAGAGCAGATGGGACCGCTGCTGTATTTCATTTCACACTAGGAAAGCTGTGAGGGGCCGTAAGTCTTGCAGCCAGAAGGAGCAGTAAGTCATGGGGCCAGCAAGAGGGCAGGGGCCACAAGGCCAGGTTTCAAATTAAGTGCATAATAAGAGCTTTGTACTGGGAGAGTGGGGGAGTAGGGCATATACATCCTGCAGAAGCCAGGCTGCTGACTGCAGGCAGTCCTAATTGAAAGACATGGAGGGCAAAAAAAAATGAACCTATATATTTGAGCAAAGAAAGTTGACCAGTCTTAGAATGGTAAAGCTGTTTTAAAGCATCTTCTCTTGGATTGCTCTGTGATAGTAGAGCTCCCCTAGAGAACTTCCTACATTGGCAATTGCACATGGCACCTTTGGAAACAGTCACAGATCTTTGCATTGCTAATGCCCTCTTGCAATGAATAAAAGAGTGGGCCTGGTTAAAGGGCTGCACACTGAATGCACATTAATGTGTTCGCCTGTGTGGCAGCCACACATCTGACTGCAACATCAACATGGTGCAAGAGGGAGTCCCTGTCGGTAGTTTACAAAGCAATTCCAGTTGTGTGATGTCAGAAGACCTCCATATGTATGACGTGACACCTCAACAAAAGGAAGGGAAGAACTGTCCAAATTTTATTCTTATCTTCACTTTTTTTTTACAGGAGACACCTTTCTGTCTGGCTCATAAACCTTTGGTTTATGTATAAATGCCCATTCTGTACTTGGGGAGTAAGAAGATTTTATCAAGAAATGGATGATGCAGGCCAGAAAGGGAGATGTTTCTGGCCTTAGTAAAGGAATATATGAAGAGAGAGAGAAACTTTGTAGTGCAATAGTGATTGTTTGCGGTTTTTGTGGCAAAGATTTGGTAGCAGGAGGTTGCTTCTGTGAGACACTGCCAGAAGCTTCCCTCATGTCCAGCTGAGGCCATTCTAGTGGCCAAAGCTGAGCTAAACCAATGGCCAAAGCTGAGCTAAACATCAGTGGTGGTAGTGCCTATGTGACGATGTATTTAAGAAAGGGTATCAGCATCTACGAGAGAGGAGGGAGAAAATGTCAAAAACTCTGCCGACACTGAGCGCAGTCAAGGAGGGGGAAGAGGTGCTCTATGTGGTGGAGCTGAGATTCCCCTGCACCCTGTGATGAATACCATGATGAGGTAGGCTGTCCCCTGCAGCCCATGAAGGTCCCAGACAGAGCATGTATAGACTTGCAGCTGTGGAGAACCCTAGAACAGAACATGCTGAAGCAATTTGTGAAGAACTGCAGC
>VZTX01025493.1:0-28731 GCA_013400915.1 Pardalotus punctatus
TGATACGAAATAACCATTTACCCAATGAAAAAGAAGTTAATCCATAGAAGTATATGCACTTGTTGCTGCACATCAGCATTCTGCAGCTGTCAGACTTGAGGAATATAAATGGAGCAAAATTAAGAGCATCTCTCCTTAACCTGGTATTTATAGCTTGTCTCATGAGATTACAAGCTGAGTCAGGGGCAATGCCCAATGAAGAACACTGATTTTAGAAGACTCAAAAGTAAAATCAATGATAAGACCAAGAAAACACGCACATTTGTGTGCAGATATGTGATTGTACATTTGCAAATGAAAAAAGAAACCGCCCCGATGGAAAGACTGTGCCACCACTAGGTGTCACTCTTGTTCCATGTTTCCTGTTGGCCATATTTCAAACAGCTAGTCAATAGGGAGTTTCTAAAAAATTTAAGTTTTTATACCCCTAACATTTTATGTCTGGTAGTTTTATTATGTGCACTACCGTCCACTAGGGATTATACTGCAATACATATTTTCTTTCAGCCCACAGGTTATTGTTGTTCCGGACAAAAGTCACCACCTTACTTAGCATTGATGCTTTAATGAGTTTTCTAAAACAAAAAAATGATGTAATAAACAGTAATCATGCTTTGCCTAAGTGTGAGTGTCATTATTTGTGTATAAAATCTTAAGTGCCTGTGGGTTTAACATTTATTAAAAAAAAATCATTATATACTTCAAAATAGTAATTTGGGTAATTTGATAAAAATAATCTGTGATTCAAGATGCTTAGTCAAAACTTCTACATGTTATTTCCTAAGTAAATGGTTAAAGATTTTTTGGAGACTTTACCATATTATACCATGTTATTTAAACCTTTATCAAGTTATTTTAAACCCAAGGGCTTGCCCCTTCATTTTCTTAATTTTGAGGTTTCTGCTCTTCCATTCAGCCGATTTTAAGACAGTCTCTAGGTATCGGTTTTTCCATTGGTTTCAATTGCCCTTGTAGGTTTACATCTAAGGTTCATCAACATTCGGTGTTATAAGCAGAACAGAATGGCTGCCAGAATCAGACAAATAGGACACGGCATTAAAATGACATTGCAGGGATAACAAACATATCCTGGTATTACATATTGATAAAAGCTGAATACTGTTTAGGGTGGCTTCTCTCCTTATATATCCAAGCACAACTCATAAAAAGACTTAAGATACCCTTTATACATTCAGAAGTTTTTGGGGGTTTATAAATGCATTTCTGACACATCAAGGACTTATTTTCTAAGAGAAATCACATCAGTATTTTATCCAGGTGAAACAATATGCTTACATGTATTCTGTTGAGAGACTGTCATGACATCCTTTAGGGTTTAAATTATATAGTTGATATTCTTAAGTAATGGAAATGTGTTGGTTTTACTTGGCTTGGTTTTTGGTAGCAGGGGGACCACAAATATGGCTCCTGTGAGAAGCTGCCAGAAGTTTCCACCATGTCCAGAAGAGGCAATGCCAGACAGCTCTGAAGATGATGGACCTGCTGCTGGCCAAGCATGGGCCAATTAGAGATGGTGGTTACGGCTCTGTGATAACATATTTAAGAAGAAACTCAAAACAAAGTGGGCGCAGTCTTTTTCCTAGCCAGAGAAGAGGAGGAGGTGAGAACATGTGAGGGAAACAACAATGGAGATACCAAGGTCAGGGGAGAAGGAGGAGGTGCTCCTGGTGCCAAAGCTGAGATTCCTCTGCAGGCCATGGTGTAGAGCATGGTGGCGCAGCTGTGCCCCTGCAGCCCATGGGGTCCATGGGGGATGCAGAGATCCACCCACAGTCCATGGGGAGTTGCCCATGCTGGAGCAGGTGGATGCCTGGAGGAAGCTCTGAGCCTGGGGGAGACCTGGTGGAGAGAGGGGCCCTGCTTCCAGGCTGGAGCAGCCTGTCCTTGGAGGACTGCACCCCATGGAACAGTGACCCACACTGCAGCAGTTTTGGGAGGACTGCTGCTCATGAGAGTGAACCCAGGCTTGGAGAAGTTCACAGAGAACTGTCTCCCATGGGAGGGACCCCACAGTGCATCAGGGGAACTCTCAGCACACAGGACTCCTCTCCCTGAGCAAGGGAAGATCTCGGTGTTGAACTGACTAAAGCCCCATGCCCTGTTCCCTGTGCTGTCAGTGGAAAGGAGGGGCTGGGGGGAAAAAGGGTGTTTTAAGGGATTATTTTACTTCTCATTATCCTGAATCTGCTGGTAATAAATTCACTTTGTAGCTTTAAGTTGAGCTTGTTTTGCCCTTGGAGTGTTTTCGTTAGGTCATTATCTCAACTCATGATGCTTTCATTTAATTTTTTCCTTTCCTCTGCCAAGCTGTGGCAGGGGAGAATGAGTGAGTGGCTGTCATGGGTGCCTGGCATTTGGCCAGTGTCCAAATCATAAACAGGTATAAACATACATTTGATAACATCTAGCAAATTGAAGAATGTGCACTTTAGTTCAATAGTTCCCTTACAATTTTTGTAGCTTTGGATGTGTGAATGGTAAGATACTACATAGTTACACATTGCAAAATGTTTTTATATATACTCTGTGCTCTTCGCTGCTCCTGAAAATGATAACTGTTAGCCCTGGAATATCAAGGAGGGGGTTTAGCAGGGAGCGAAAAAGTAGAGAGTAAGCAAAACTCAAAACTGCTCCTTTGAAGTTAATAAATTTAGATCTACTGTCTATATTTCAAAACTGTAGTGATATAAATCTAGCTGGAAAACAAAATGCTGAATAATACCAGGAGAAGGTGTTAAGTAACTTGGATTGCAGTTCTATTGATTTACTGGAAATAACTACCACAGAAAAAAATTAAGTTTTGCTTGTTGTTATTATGAAAATGAAGATTGTTATTAGAATAAGCATAAGAAGAACAAGTTGTACACTAAGACTGACCATTGATATAATGATTAAAGCACTTAATTAGAACACTGAAGGGAATTCAAATTGTGGTCACTTAGCCTTGTCTATTCTCTGTCATAATTATATCTTTATTTTTTTGAATTCTGCACAACTCCACAAGAGAACAAACCCAGTCATATTCTAAGCGAACTTTGACATGTTTTTTAAGGTATTGTTCTTAACTGCATTAAAAAAAGGAGTCCAGGATAGACCTCAGGTCCCTCTTTGTGAACAGCTCCCTGGTCATGAGACTTGTTCATGAAAAAAACAGCTCCCTTTAGAGAATTATTTATGAGTTCCCATTTTGTGAGTGTACTTTTCAAAATGCATGGAGTATTTGCATTTAAAGTACACCATGTACTTTAGATAAAGTACAAAAATTCAATTTTCATAATTTTCTATCTTAATGACAGAGACACTATTTCAAAACAAGTGACTGAAAACTGAAACACAGATGCTATTTTATTGTGCCACACATGTATGAAATCTTGACACAGATCATAGATCAGTGATGGTACCTATTTGTACCTCTTCTTAGATCATCTTACTTTGTAATTTGCCTTCAGAGCACCCATATAAAATAAAGGTTTTTTTGTGGGAGGTGTATACATTATAAGTATGGGTGGGCTACTGCTTGTTGCAAATGTTTCTATAGCTGCAACTCCATGTCTGTCATACATTCCAACACTAGGTACACCAACCTTTCTCTTTACCCCACTAAGATTAGACCAGATTTTATTCAGTCAGGTTGATGTAGTGCACTTCCAAGAAAACAGCGTGTGGCAGAGGGAGTGCCATGTTTTGGTCTGTTTCTCTTGCCATATAGCTGCAGTATTTCAAATTGGAGTGTGAGGTGCCCCATGAAGTAATCTGCCTGCTTTTTATAGGTATGAGGTGTCCTGATTCTATAGACCTCCATGTTCTTCTAATGTGGGTGAGCAACCTTCAATACAGACCTCTAAGTAAGTGCTAAAACCTGAGTGTATTACGTAGGCATTAATCAACAAAACTGGATTATTGAAAGATAAATTCTTCCACAATTAGTCCACGGAAGCAGAAGTTCAGATATCATCTCATGTCTGACCTGGTAGAGAAAAGTTACATCAACTACTGAATTGTCTGTATGATTCTGAGATTTTTATGTGATGGCTAGAGTAAAGTTTTTGGTTTGCAGTGGTGTGTTTGAAGGTATGCTGTCAGCTCACATTTGATCTTTAAAGACATATATATCCAGAAGCCTTTTCCAATGGGTACTTATCTGCATAAACCTCATTCATCTCTGTGATACCTGACATTTTCTAAACATTAAATAATTAAAATTTTGTGCCACATTAAGTCTAGCTAAACAGAGCATACTGCGGACAGCTGTTTGGCTGAAATGTTTGCTTCACAGTGTCCAAGATAGTTACTTACAACTTGCAAACAAGTGGAAGGTTATGAACTTTATATTTCTGTAATACATTTAATTTTGAGTTTCAAAGGAGTTAAGTTAAAATTAAATTTTAGTATAGATACAGAACTGCCTTTCTTAAATAGGTTGTACAGACTGGAATGTAAACCTGCTTGTGTAAACTGTGTAACATTAGCAAAAAATAATTATTGGGACCTTTTGTGAACCTTTTTTGGTGATCCAGAATCTTTTGAGTATTTGAGACGAGATTTCCTGGAGGCAGATATAGAAAAGGCAACAGCAGGTTGAAGAAGTGTTGATGATGTGTCATGGATGGAGACAGAAGGCAATTGTCTGTCAGGAAGAGACTCAGGCACGTGTAATTACGTCTTCACACCACTCCTAAATGTTGAAATATTGCTGGAAACCAGATGACTCTGGATAAGTATCTATATACTGACTGTATTTCACGTTAGGTAATGAGGGACTGCTTTATACGCTCCAAACTTTATGGACTCTGAACAGTCTGTGTTGTCATCTGTAGGGCAATATATAAAGTTAGAAATGAAAGAATGGATTCACCTGATGAATTTCAGGGGCCTATGTCCTTCTAGTAAAGTAGGATAAAAGTTTAATAGCATTAAGTAATATCTCTAGGAAATATATTTCATATTTGAGGATAGAAAAATAGGAATATTTAGTTCCTGACATTTAGAGATGTTAATAATAAATATATGCTCTCCTAAATTTTGTCTTTTTTTTTTACATCCCTCTTGCAGCTTTTGTTTAACTTCAAGCTCCATCTCTTCAAATTCCTTTGTTGACTCCCTGCCTTTGCTGTGTCTAGAATTTAATTGCTGTAGTCTGGTCTCCACTTCTCATTGAGAGTGAGACGATAGTTGAGAAAGACCAACTACCAGCTATTCCTGCCAGAGATTTTCTGCTTCTGCCTCCAGTTATTCTTGCTATACGGCTTTGCATTAGGCTGTGGATAGTGGTTCAGCAACTGTCATATCGATGCAATCACGTTCAATCCTCTGGATCTGCAGCAAAGTGGAAAGAGCTAAGGGAAAATATAAACTGCTTATATGATGTCTGCCTAAATTAAAATGCATTTTATAAAACATAGTTCCTGCATGAAGACAGAAGTAGAAAAGAAGAAAAATATTATACAATTCACTTCTGTTTTGAATGCAAAAAAGTAGTAGCTCATGGGGGAATTTTGAGGAAATGTAATACAGAACAAAGGCAAAACATAAAGAATACAATGTCTTTTAATACTGAAGAGCTCTACATTGGTCCTATAGTCTTTAATTAGAAAACACTGTACTGAAACATTAAATAATCAATTTAAAACATTTGGTTTTTGAGCTACTTGTGACCAATTTTCCACTGTTAGCTAAATCTATAATATAGTCTCAAAAGAAGTCTTTACCTTTGATCTACATTGAAATTAGAGAGACAAATATTGGTGTGCTGAACAAGGCAATTAAACCTAAATTACAAAACTAACTGCTGCTAATCGCTATGAAGACTGGCAGTGTGGTGGTCATTGATATGACAGACTTATACAACACCACCCATAATCACAACAGTAGTTGAACAAATAGGTCTGTAGTGCAGGGACAGCTTTAGTCCAGATTTGGATCTGATGTATCTCTTCTATGAGGAAAATTTGAGAGACCTGTGATTGTTCAGCCTAGGGAAGAGAAGGCTTAGAGGGATCCTAGCAACGTATATAGCCCCTTGAAGGGAGGATGCTGAGAAAAATTAGGCTAGGCTGTTTTGAGTGGTGCCCAATGACAGACCTAAAGGCAGTGGGCACAAACTGAAACACAGGAGGTTCCGTCTGAACATCAGGATACACTTTTTCACTGTGAGGGTAACTGAGCAGGGCCACAGGTTGCCCCAGAGAGTATCTCCCTCCTTGGAGATACTCAAAAGTCATCTGGACAGGTTCTTGGCCAACTGGCTCTAGGTGGCCCTGCTTGAACAGTACGGTTGATCCAGATGATTTCTGAAGGTCCCGTCGAAGTTCAACCATTCTGTAATTCTGTAGTTTACCTATCAATTTAATTCTCATCAATAATTTCTCCTAGTGATGGAACAAAGGAAAGGTTAAGGTGAAAGCTTAGAAAACTCAGCCTCCGTGATTATGATACAATTTCAGTGATATTCATACTGGCATGTAAGAGTTGATTAATTCTAGTTTGACTTTTTATTGATGAGTCTGTAGCCAAAGGTCCTTTTATTTGAAAATTCCTTCTTGCTTTATGTAAAATATAAGTGATGGTTAGTTATAAAGTGCTCAGTCCAGACCTCTCTCTAATCTGCTCCTATACTTTCTAAACCACACAGACTCAGTGGTTAGAGAAAATATTGCTGTCAGGGTCAACAGATGTACTAAATGTGATGTCGTCATAGAAACAACTTAGTTTCCTTTATCTTTGGGGCAGGAGTATGGGGGATGCATGGACAGAATGCTGACCATGTTCTCTCTAATTTGTGAATAGATGGACAATGAAGGTCAACCCACTGCCTTCTTGTGCGCATTAAATTATATACAAATAATTACTTGCCAATCAAAACCTACCAGACATCCTATCTCCTTCCTGTCGCATTACAGAAAATGCATCTCCAGAAAGCATAGTTACTTGCAATTTAGAAGACATGCTAGGTTTGTGGTTATTATGCTCATAATTAAAGGATAGAAGTTAAGACAGAAATACTGCTTCATTTCAGCCTCCTGATTGGAAACTACTATACTGGCTCATTTCTAGATACATAAGTTACTCAAGATGAACCATTCGGTATGCATTAGCTAACAATTCTTAGAATAAAATCCATTTGGAAGAGGCATCCTCCAACATGACTAATAACTTTCTCCTGTAGAATCTCCATGAACTAAGTCTTGTGTTTACTGCTTGTTTTAATCATATAACAAATCATATTTGTTTGATTCAGGGAAAGTTAGAAGAAAAATTAAGTTCTTCCTGTATATATATATATGTATATTATATTTTATACAGCTTTTTTATTTCCTTGGAAATATTCTTTACTATTATATAAACACTGAAGGCTAACAATGGAAAATTTAGAGTTTTACCAGCATTTCACTGCTGTAGAAAATTCCGGTTCACTGTATTCTGTGATGGCAGCATCTCTCCATTCGTTGCTCATTTGAGATTAGTAAAAGTTATTTCAGAATCTTAGCCAATTAAGAACTCTACACAATTCAGCTTATTTAGTCTAATAATTACTGTATTTAGTGGAATGCTCATGAAAAATTTACTTTTTATTATTTTCTTTCCCTCTTTAAAGAAATATTGATATAGAAATGGACCATAATTTTCAGAATTTTTATCATGTACATCCTGTAGTAATACTTAAGCAAAACTTATAAAAAATATTGAGAGAGATTTTTTACAGGTTTTAAAATGCATTTGAGACTCACTTTTGTTGTCAACCAGGCCAAACATAATATTTTCTTTTGCAAAATCTCAGTCATATTTTGAGAAACCTGAAAAATAAAAGCTGCTCAGGTATGATTTTATAATAACATAATCTCTTGTACAGTGCATCTCTAGGCCATAATTAGCAGATAAGAAAACCTGAAGAGAAAATAAATAATGACATATATTTTGAATAACAAGAGATTTTGTGACAAAGTGAGAAACACAGCGACTTTTTATTTGAACTCACTACTCTTCATGCATCCTAAAAAATGCAATTACACAGACCTTAAAATGTTCAACTGTAGGCACTGAATAGGTTAAGCATTTAACATTACTAAGTTAGAGGTTGCCTAGTTTCTCAGACTATAGAATTACAGAATGTTTGAGGTTGGAAATGACCTCTGGAGATCATTTAGTCCAATGCACCTGCTCAAAACAGGGTCACCAAGAGCAGGTTACTCAGGGTTTTAATTATTCCAGTATGGAAGGTTCCAATACCTCTCTGGGTAACCTGCTTATCTGTTCAACCACTCATTCTCACAATAAAAAAATATTTTCTGATGTTCAAATGGCATCTCCTGTGTGCTGTATATTTGTATTGATGGGAACCTTCTGTCCTTCTGTTCTCCAGGCTGGATAGTCCCAGCCTCTCCTTGCATATCAGGTACTTCAAAGTCTTTGTCATCCCAGTGGTTCTTTGCTGGATTTGCTCCAATTTGCCATGACTTTTACACTGGGAAACTCTGAGATAGGCCCAACACTCCAGAATGTAAAGTACAAGTCACAAAATTCAGTATCATCCTCTACTGTTACATTGTAACTTTGTAAGTACAGTAGGACTTTCAAATCAACTTTCTTATGAATAACCTTTTGTGGCTGTTTGGAAACTTTGGAAATGGGAGAGCTGGAGAACTCTTGTAGGTCCAAAGTATCCTTATGGGTTCTTTTTTTGTTTGTTTCTTTGTTTCAGTTTTTCACTTTTTAAATTTTTTTTTTCTCATTTCAGAGGACACAAATGTATGAACCAATAAAAACTATTTAACATGGAATACCCCAGCACATCAGGACTCAAATATATGGTGTAAAAATAAAGGAAGGAGAAACTTACTGGTAACCAATTTCTTAGCAAAGCCTCAGCTAGGAACAATTTATCATCCCACATGAAACACTGGGGCTGCACCTCATGACCAACAGAACTAATGAACAAATATGGATGTGCAGAACAAAATAAGATGTGGACTTGGCACATTTTCAGGGCTTTTCTACATTGAACTAACTCCAAGCTCATCCTCATTAACTGAAGGATGATTTGCTTCAGGAGAACATTATGCTTGTGACTGAAGTGCATTTCAATTTTAGTTTCATCCTAAAAGAATCCATTTCATGTGTCCCAAGTCCGTCTGCAATTTGAACCAAAGTAGCGTAGGTGGAGGTGTCTGGGACGTTCACCTCAAAAAAGTAAACCACTTAGTAAGTGTACCCTCCAAGGTCCAAACTTGATTCAATTACAAAAACCCAAGGACAAGAAGTCTAGGTCACTTGATGATGTTTTCTTTTTCAAATTTAGGTTGTAAGACCATTTGAGAGGAAATTAATTTCTGATGCATCATTCACTGTTTGTTGGTCCAATAATAATGGTAAGGTAGTTTATTGGGAAATGAAGGATTTTTGTTTTGCTGGGATTCATTCCTTCTGGCATAGTGTCGAATTATTGGTGTTTCAGAAAGAAAGTTTATTTGAAATGGATGAACAACCACATCAACTTCCATTAGTAGTTAACTGACTAGAAATTCACATAAAGGAAGTGCACATTCAGTGACTTTTCCAAGCCAGTAATGTAACTTCTATTCTCTAAGTGTTTTTTTCTTAAATCTGTGACCTTATTGAAAAGCCATGTGAGTAATGGGTGACTCTAGTAACTTCAGTACAGTTTGCATCAGACCTAACTTTTGAGACTTGCTTTGCATGTGCATTATACAGGAGCAGAAATACAGCAAATATCAGCAAGAATTTATAGATGCAAGGAATAAACAAGGTTGCAGAAGTCCATAAAAATCAGCACAATAAAGTAGACTTTTTGTGAACTTGTGAATAGTTTGGTATGATAGGACACACAGCTACATACTGAGAGCAGTAATAAAGCCAGGACTGTACATATCAGAACTGACATTTATTTACTTCCTTGCTCTTATACCATGAGCCTCATCTCTAACAAAAGGTATTAGATCTTTTAGTTAGCTTTTTAGTTAGAAGACTTTCAGTAAGTTTTTAGTATAGTCAATGTG
Source organism: Pardalotus punctatus (assembly GCA_013400915.1). Lineage (NCBI taxonomy): Eukaryota > Metazoa > Chordata > Aves > Passeriformes > Pardalotidae > Pardalotus > Pardalotus punctatus. Next base: position 10,035 of record VZTX01025493.1, read on the forward strand.
TATCAACAGTATCATAACAAAATAATTAGAGATTTTCAATTATAAAAGAGCATATAAATCTGACATTTATATTTCCATTTAATCAGAGAACTCTGTGAGTTATGAGTCAGAATACAAATATTTTTTAAAATGCAAATATTCAGGTATTTGTTTAAGCATAACAGAAATTCATGGTCAATTTTTATAATTGAATATTATTTGTAACTAGATAACCTTTAACACTTAATATTTTGTAATATCTGCATTTAGCATATATCTTGGTTTGAAGACAGGTGTCTGCTAAGGAAGGTGTAAACTTCTCTTAGAACCCACAAGTGTGAACCCCCTTCCCTCCGAATTATTATAATTTTGGAATCAAAGGCTTTCAGGCAAAGATACAGGGAAAAAGGAATAACAGTTTTTTACTAACATCTATAGCAAGGCAAACAATCAACAGCAACAGCAGCAATAACAAACAAACAAAAACCAGAAGATGCGATGACAGAAGTTTCTGAACTGTCAAATGCTTTTCCCGTTCGGTGCAGTTCCGGTCCCAGCCGGCAGGGGCGCTGTCGGGCTCCCAGCCGGGNCGATGTGCCCTCCAAGAAGGTCCCCTTCCCAGACAAAAGTTCACTCACCAACGAGAAGAAAACAGTGCAGATCTGAAAAACCTTTCTGCCGCTGTAGCTGAGGAGCCCGCAGTGTCCCCCTGCTGCCTCTCCTGCTGCCAGTGGTTGACTGCCTTCTCTGATGACCACATCTGCCCTCCACTCCCCATGCCCAGCTAGCTCTTTTGTCTCTTACAAAAAGAGTTAATAGTCCTTAAGTATCCAGGGATTAGTAACCTAGCGCCAGGAATGGGGAAAAATTCCACACCCCTCAACCTCCAACAGCATAATATTCAGTAATTTCCTCACAAAGCACAATCTGGAAAGAATGAGCTCACTGTTAGAGATGAAAATGAAGGGACATGGGAAAGGTAGGTCATTGTTGAGATTGTTATGGTATTACTTAAGATCATATAGCTACATAACATTTCAATACCTCATAAAAATATACAACACAAAAAACAAAACTAAGAGAAAAGCAAAAAAGTAACAAAAGCCTTGCCTATGGTCATCCAACATGAACTCTATGTGAATGTGAAGTTCAGAAGGTCATCTGTCTTTCCCACATTGTTATTCTTAGGAATTGACTAGCACAGTATGACTGTGAATAAAAACACTGCTGTAAATAAAATCTCCTCTACCTATAGAAACTGCTGAAATAGTTCCCATTTTCCAAGGAAGTTAAGTTTGTTCAGGAAGATGATTTTGTAGATGTATGTGCATTAATGCACCTATTATCTGGAGTCATCTAGCATTTTATTAAAATATCAGCACATGCTCCATGATCAAAGTCTGAAATTCTTTTTCTTATCAATTCATGAAGCCAATTGACATGCTGTGCTTATCTGCCATCTGAAAGAGTTTTCCCCAAATTTCTTCTACTCCAGTCATGATTCCTGGCATCAATATTAGATACTAATTTTGACTATATTGCAGAATGTTTCCTTCTTTTCTTGCTTTTAAATCTGTTTTTGTTTTTTCTCCCAGAAGCAGAATACCATGGACACAGATATCTAGTAACTGCAATGGATGACCACAGCATTCCAAGGCTAAGCAGCATTCCTATCGATTGTGTCATGGTTTCCAGTAGCTGGGTGGGTGGTGTTGAATCTATAGCTCCCTGACCTGGTTGAAAACAACAGATTACTTTTGTTTCTACATTCCCTCAAGCCTTTCACTTCCTATCGCACCCCTCTGACACTTCTTGTACAAAGTTTTCAGTGAGAGTGAACTGACCCTTGAACTCATCAAAATTACTGCATCTGGAAAATGTTGCTGGTATCACCAACCTGTTACATAATAATACTGTGAGAATTAGAGTACTATAAACATAAAAAATAAAATCTTGTTACATTCTATTTTAATTTCCACTAGAATAGTGGTTTAATTAGGAATATACCAGTTTTAAACCCACAACTTTGAAGAAAACATGCATGGTTCTTTCACAGCACTAAAATGTACTAGAATACCTAATTTTCAAATGTGCTTACCCACGAAGGCAGTTATTTTATATGTTTACTCTTTTATTATGAGAACTTAATTGGAAGTTTGCTCATCAGGCTATGGAGAGTTTAATTAAACTCAATGAAGAAAACACTTCGAGGGAAAAAAAAGAGCAAGCTCTTAAATGTGCTATTTTTGTTTTAATTTTGCAATGACATTTTTCTCCCTGATTATCCTATCTTGAATTAATAAACAAAACAATAAAAACACAGCTCTGGATTTTGCTAATTCAAGTACTGGTAGTTTCAGGCTTAATTTGTATTCTCTAGCATATCCATGAAAGCCTGAAGGAGCTTTTTTCATTGGATTTCATATCTCAGGCACATGGAAAATATCATTTATTTGCTGCTCTTATTTTGTGACTGGGGAGAGGTACTGCTTGCTCACTGCAGCATTAGTAAGTCCTTCACCAAAGTTAATGTGAATATGCTTGTGCATCAACTAAAAGACATGACAATTTGCCCAAATTTTAAGGAGAAGAGAATTTGTAAGATGGTATTTCACTTATTAATAGAATGCTGTCCTATAAATGGAATCTGGACGTGAAAGAAATAACCTAATAGTGGAAGACCTAGGCACTTGCCTGGTGGCACTCTGTCCTGTGGAATCCCACTCCTCTTGAATATTTCTTCACCTCAATGAGTTAATCTTCCACTCAGAGTGAGCACATGCAGGGCTTAAATGATGAAATTTTAGTCAAGACACAGAAAGAAATGTTTAATTGTTTATAGTGTTAATAAAGTTTCTGTACTAGTGCTTTTCCATCAACAGTAACAACAGATTAGCTACTCACTTTGTCCATCTTTTAACTTGGGATGCACTTAAACTCTTCTGTGGCATCTGTAGACATCTTCTTGCAACAACATTTAGAACAGGGTTAAGCATACAAGATATTTTCATTCTATGAATTGGATGTAACAGTTTTTCTTTTGCAGGTATTTACTGGAAATGTTCATTGTCAGTTGCATACTTAAATCTAGCCTAAAAACCAAAATGACTGTAGAATATCTGTACTAAGAAGAAATAAAGGAAAATATTCTGATCTCATTTTAGGCCAGTAATAGAGTTGGATTTACACTGACATGAGACTAGAACTTGAGTAATCATTTACAAATAAAAGAGAACACTATCTTAAAATTTTTGTTAGCATATAATTCTCAGACAGATGCAGCCTGCAGCTTAAAAGCTCCCTTCTCCCCATGCCTTGTAACAGCATGTAAAAGCCTGGAGAGAAGTTGTGGGTTAATTTAAAAGCCAGAACTGCAGGAAGAAGGGCAAGCAAGATGGCAAAGATAAAAACAGCAAATAACTATGTCACATTGATTCTTTAAGACTGGTTGCCTAGAAGGTAAAGAACAAACTCTCCAGATAAGTGGAGAAAACTAAAGGCAAAAAAAAAGACAAACTGGAATAGAAATGGCTTCAGCACACAGGGATCCACCGGCAGAGAACAAAAACCAAAAAGCTGATTTTCCAGAAGAGTATATTTACATTAACTTCAGCATTCATACTCATTCAGCTACACTGAAGCAGCAGAAAACATGATGAACAGCAGAGATTTTTGACATGAAATTTTACTTTGTTCATGCTGGTCTAAATTGATTTCAGAGAAAAACAGAAGAGTTTTATGATGACATAGTAAGAGAACTGTCAGTCATATTTTTCAAAAATATATCTCTCTTACCTAACATTTTCAGAGGCAATTTTTTATACAAGCAGAAAATACAAAAACAGTGTTATCACATCCAGTATGAGATACAGTGAAGACTTTTGAAGTTGTGGAGGGAAAAAAAATGGCAACCTAAAAAGCTGCTAGAATTTGCAATAAAGAGGTTCATGATGGAGGAAATCAATGAATGTTTAAAAAAGACAAAAATATTTTATACATTCACTTTAGCATGGAACTGGATCTGATTGGCTTTTAGTCTTTGAAACTGGAAAAAGAGCATGAAAAGGGAAAAGGTCTCTGGAGAAGCCATGTGAATGTATGAGAGAGGAAGAGGGAGGCCAAGGGTGCTCACTCTGGAGTGATGCTTTCCTCTGCTTACCAAGAGATACAACAGATCTCTGTGCCACATTGGGGATTGGAGACTATATGCTTGACCTGATCTGAATTCAAAGTCCTGTTTTGAGTACAGATTTGACATCCAGTGTCCATTCCAAAATTTTGTTTTGTTATTAATCATCATTGAACTGAAATCAGAAAGGTTTAGGCTGTTGAGGGAAAGAAGAAAATTCTCTTCTTTATATTTATATTCATAGTCCCTGTTTGCAATTTTCTGTTGCCTGGTGCTCAAACTCAAAATAAAATTTCAAAAAATGAACAGTTTCATTCAGTTCTAGTTCAAAATACTGTGGAGGGGAGAACAGAACAGGGAAAAGGTAGGAGTTGTAGTATTCTGATGCTTTTATACTTTCATACCTGAGCACATATAAAACTGTCTTCAAAGTATCTTTCACTCATTATTTAATTCATCATTAATCTTTTGAAATAATCTACATCTATTTCCTTCTGAGCTGCAGCAATGAAGGAGCTGATTTCATAGCTGTAAAGACCACACCTGATACTAAGTAGGAATGGTATAATATTTTTAAGTTTCTTCTAATATTGCATCACTTTGATTCTTCCTTTTATTATTTTCCTTATTACTTTTCTCAGTCAGGGTTCATTCTAAGTTCTTCTAAGTTCTTGCTGGATATTTTATAACTTTGATAGGCTATTTTCCTGCTTCAATTATTTTTAGACTTTCTTGTACATCCCTACTGACCTTTTTTATTCTTTCAGTATTTATTACTACATGACATGCATAACCTTTGGTTATACATTAATTTAGCCTTAAACACTCTCTGTTCCCTTCCCTGCATTTTCATCCTGTGATTATTCCTCCCAACTTGCCCTGAGATTTTCAGCTTTTTCAGGGTATGAATTCAGTTACATACTTGCAAATTCTTTAGTTTCGATGTGCTATATTTAACCTAATTCTACTAATTTCACTAATCCTTAAAAATATATATATTTAAATAATATTTCTTTTTTAAAACACAGTTTTCAAATTGTAGGCAAGGGCTGCTCCTTTAGTTTTTGTAGATGCTAATCCACTTAAACATGAAATGAGATTTTACTCTATAAGGTAAAAATGATAGTGTTCATATCTTGGCTGCAAGACGAAGTTGTACCATAAGACAATTACTTATGTCAATGATACTTGCTATGTGGTTTGATTTTTAATTATATATCTCTGAAATAAAGTGTTGTTGATTGTGGCAGTGACCCAGTCTCCTTTTACAATGAGAATCCACGAAATAAAGTGGATTGATTTCCCTCCTAGAGACAGCGAGCCAGAGGAGGAGGGAGAAGAGGAGGCTGGGGAATCCCCCACACTCCCGGTCCGTTAAGTTGTCCATCAAGTTTACGTTACTCCCCTTTCCCCTCCTAGTTTACACCCCTTTCCCCTCCTAGTTATTTCATATGTATTAGGTGCTTTCATATGTATTAAGCTTCTGGAAAGTTCTCAGTTCTCTGTACCCCCATTGGGCAGTTTAAATGTACCCCTCCCCTCTTTCAGTTGTTTGGATAACTGCGGTTATGTAATCCTTTTCTGCTGGCTGATCCGTGGTTCCTCCCCTCAGACCACCCCTTTCTGTTCCCCATAAAACCCCTTGTAAGGGACAGCCCCTGGTTCTTCGTCTGCCTCTTCCCGTTGGTCCTTGTTCCTCTCCGGGATTAGAGGCTCGGTCGCCAGGGCAACAGAACCCCTCTGGGCTCCTTCCTCTCTGCGCCTCGCTCCATTGTGATCGCCTGCGGCCGTGCTCAGCCGAGCTCCCTGCAGACGGCTCCCAGAGCACGAGCCCGGGACCAGGGACACACAAAGCAGCCTTGCCGGGGCACTTGTGTACCTTGTCCTGCTTGCTGACCATTCCGGGCGGTCAAGCGGGCAGCGACAGTTGATAACTGGGCATAATCTTTGTGCTGAGTTTACAGGGTTTCAAGATTGAGACAACTGACTCAACTTTTCCTGACCTGCTTGCAGCTCTGTTTCCCTTGATTTAGCAGTGTTATCAATCCCTCTGAGAGACCAGCTGTAGTCATCCTGATGGGAGCACTGCTGCCCGTGGAGGAGGTGGTTATCAACACAGCAGTTAGCCTGAGTGGTGAGGGCATGCACTGTGCTATTGGTGTGCCTTTCCTGCTCCCCTGAGAATGGCCAACAAATATCAATGACTCCCTTTGCAGAGCTTGCCCACAAGGACACAGAGAAACCTACAGCAATTCTGATGAGAGGAGGTACAGAGACCTTGACAAATGGTCAATGGGCTTAAGTTCATATATTGTTTTTCCAGATCCATGTGGCTGAGCGGTACTTGGCGTACGGCTTTGGCTCCAGTCCTCTTTGTTCTTCTCATAAACTCCTCAGATTTTTTTTATATACTTAACAGTTTGGTCTTCTGTGTCAAATTTGTGTTATCACTTAACTTCTTACTCATTCTCTGAAAAGAAGTTACCTCCTTGCCTTCATTACCTTCTAGGTACATTTAAGTGCAAATATGACATATATGTGTTTGAATATATTTGTACATATAAGTATATTCTTACACATAGTAAAAACATGGAAGAGACCAGATGTTCAAAAGTTATATGCTCATAAATAGATATGTTTGTAGAATGTGTATTTGTGTGTATTTATATATCTATACATATATGTGTATATATATACAATATATGCAAGTGTCCATGTACAAATGCTCATGTATTGGAGTCCCACATAATAACATTTTGTAATTTAGTGTGCAATGTAAAATTTAGGAAAAAATCTTAATGTTTGACATCAAGTCCTTAAGAACATCAACAGCTAAAACATAATTTCTCAGCCAGTTATTCTGTTTCCAAATATCTCTGTCTCCCACAGTCTCATGTGTTCTATATGTGTTCATATAACTACTACCCATATATCTACTAACTCATTCAACTTCAATTAAATCAATTACAAATCACCAGAGCACCCTAATTAGTGAAATGTACTTAACCAAATATATCAATTATTATTTTGAACATCTCATAATATCACAGCTAGAAAAACACTCAAGTGAAAACTAATTAATTACTATCAACCAAATAAAGAGATCTTTACATCTCAAATACCATCACACATATATAATTACCTAATATGTTTTAAATGGGTAAATTACATGGTGGAAAAAATATCAAGAAAAAGGTAAGTGCTTGATCTCTCTTGCAGTTAAATAACCATTATGAAAAAGCAGACAGCAATATAGAGAAAAACCCAATAGACAAAACAATAATTGCAACTGATGAAATTGTGTAGGCATCGTGTATGTTGTCTTTGCAGGAAACATTTGGGCATGAGTCAGAAATTCTGTGTCAATGGCAATGTGAGAAAAGGTTTGACCCCTCAAAAGACTTGTCACTGGTGATTTCTATCTCTTTGTGATTTTGGGGATAAGATTAATGAGAAATAGAATTTATTGTGTTTAGAAATGTTCACCATAAGAGTGGTAGATTCTTATGGTAGTCAGAGGGATTCCACTCACGTTAATACAGTCTCCTTGACAGATTTGATCACTAAAACCAAAATTGAAATTCTTGTTTCTGTGTTCACACCTCCTATAGCTCCTTACTAATGTTTCTGTTTCCATTTCATTGACCAAAGATAAATCACGGATCAATATTCTCTCGTCCCAGTGGTTTAACAGTGGAGGAAAGGGGAGAAAGGTGGGGAAAGAATGTGACTTTCAGAGGCAGAATAAAGCCATCTTCATTTAAAGAAATGTTTCTGTCTCAAACCCCTGAAAATGCCAGTGGCTTCCAGTTCCACTGTTCCCTTCGTTATTTGCTACCACATCTGCCTGATGGAATAATTCTTTTTTCCATCAAACCTATTCCAACTGGGACAACAGACTGCAGCCAGACTCTGTTAATGCAGATGCTGTATATGGAGATTCTGAAATATTGGTCAAAGGAAACTTTAATCCAATAATAACATTTTCTAGTTTAATTCAAGCTTACTTTTCTTTCTCCACTCTTAAATCCTGTTTTTCTATTTTAATTTTACATTGCATAAATACATTTATATAATTATATGATTTTTTAATCTCAATTAAACTTGCAACCTTTTCCCACCTGCACACCTAGCAGATGAAATATGTCATTGAACACCAATTTAGTTACTAATTTTGAAATGAATTCTGCCACTGAGTTGTGCAAAATAACCATGTGATGTGACATTTGTATGCAAATTTAATTAAAAAATTGTCCATAACCCACTCAGAGGCAGAGTACTTGGACAATGATAATTGCCTAATTAACAAAACTGGTGGAGGAAGATAACATTAAAGAAGTACAGTATTGTTTATGAATATAGACTGATTAGACTTAGGCTCAGACATACTTCAGATTTCTTTTGACAGCTTCCTGTTTGACAATAGTATTTATTCAAGGTGGAATTAACATCAGAACTAAATTTATGAGCATGAAGTTGAGTTTGAATATGTTACTCATTAGAACTTTTCACCTTTAATTTGAAGGACTCTACAATAATTTGATTTTGCATTTGACAATATGCAATAATTGAGTTTAAATTTTCTGATCATTTTAAAATGAGAGTACATAGCAGAACTGATTTTTTTTCCAGTTACATTAATTTTTCACTGAAGTGATACAGCAGATGAACATTGTACAGGTTATTTGCTCTTTACATTATACAAGTGTCTTCATCATCTTCAGATGAATAAAATAATACCTTGTCATAGAGTTGGTCTTATCAGAAACAATGAAATAAAATAATGGTTAGAAGATGTACATCTAATTGATAAAACTCAATTTATAATTTTCTTAGTTTAAGCAAATCCCAGAGAAAATGACCATTTGAACTTTGAACATTTTGAACCTTGAGAACTGACAGTCTAAGACAAAATTTGAGATGAAATGTAAAGGAGAGACAATACCTTGCTAAAAGGAAATCAGATGAAACAAGAAACACAGTTGGATGAGATAAGCATTGATTCATAATGTTTTTTTTTAATGTAGGGAAACAATTATAACAATCATACATTGTTTTGGTCTCTACAAAACCAGAGAACATTTTTTGCCATTAATTTCAGATGTTTTCTGAGCATAAAACCTAACTCCAGTTAATCATATAGTTAAGTTTTGATTTTATTTTTTCAGGAATTGGAATACACTCTGGAGAAAAAGATAAAAATAAAAGAAAATAAATGATTGGGGTTTTTTTTCTGCCTGAACAATGCTAAGATGCTCTCAATTTTTCCCCATGGGAAGACTTTTTTGGTATCAGTCAGTTTCAAACAGCATTCTTGTGCACCATTATAGACTGTAGTTTCCCTGTACAGAATCTTTTATATTTCATACAGCATGTGATAGTCCTATCAAAACTCATCAAGGGTATAGGGGAATCTAAAATTTCCTGCCATTCTCAACTGCTACTCTGAATCCATCATTTGCAATTGTGAAGAAAACGCTGGTGTCAGTATCCCAAAGGAGGAACCTTACTCTGCTAGATTCTATGGGAACTGAACATTTTCTAGTGATATGCCGCCTGTATATATTATAAATGATCATGTGAGGAAATTGTTACTCTTTACACAGGACCTAAAAAAATTTTGATGGAGGAAAAGTTTTTTTATACAGTTCTATATAGATGTTATACTAAAGGCAAAGAGATCAAAACCCTGTTTTTCTGTTGTCATGTCTATTAGAGCATGCATTATGCACTATGTAGCTGTCTCAATCTGAATTGGAGTGGTGACCAATCCCACTAGTTCTGTTAATTATCCACTGAAAAATCAATCAAAATTTTTTTTTCTGTTCAATGCTTCCTATATTAAAAAAAATAAAAACATAAAAAAATGGAAAAAGACAAAAAAGGCAGAAAGATAGGAATAAAAGCAAAACTATCTGTAAGTAGCAGAATGTATATAAATCTAGGAGGAAGGTTATTTGATGCCTCTTGACTTCTTGACTCTTGGTAAAGCTGAGTTATTCTCATTGACTTTATGACCAACAGAAATCAAGAATTCATAGTATGGCTGTTCCAAGTTGACTAGGAAATTATGCATAATAGAGAAGACAGTGAAAATAATTGAGTTTGCTATTTAAAAGGAAATAATTTGATAGAAAAAAAAGGAAGGGCTAATAAAGAAACTAAGGCAGCATGCAAAAGGGGTGCAAAGTCACTGAGAAAAAAGGTTATTATTTGATTTCTCCACTTTATCAACATCAAAACATGTATGAATATAATCAGTAAGGAATTATATAAAACCTGGAGTAAGATTAAAACTTTGCATGTCACAATTTTTAAGGAAATCAAGAGCCAAAAGGAGTGTGAGGAATTTTAAGGAATTGTAAAAAAGGGGAAAAAATTAGAAACATGATGTTGACACACACACAATCACAGGAAAATCTGAAATAGTCATGCAGATTATGTACAAACAATTTTAAAATAAAGAGAGAGACAAATGGATATCAAATAATTAAGATAATTTTATTGTTCTTAATAGTTGAATTCCAGACATTTCCAGAAGTTCAAATGCAGGGTGAACTTTTATGGAGAATAGAAAAAAATAAAAAAGGTGTAGCATGCAGGCATTAACCATACAGATTGTCCAGGGTAATGCTGCAAAAAAAAAAAAGGCATCAAGAGAGTTTTGTAGTCAAATGAAAGTCATGATTAAACTGTGTGGATAAGTTAAAGACAGTATTATTTTAAATAAGTAGTAGGTCAGACAATAATCCACAATGAAATAATCAGAGCACACAATCAGAAGTTTGAGAATTTCAATATTTCACCCAGTCCACTCCTCTGTTCAAGGCCAGATTAACTATGTGTTGTGTCACCCTGATAGATGTTTTGCTAACCTGTTAATAAAGATATCCAGTTTTGGAAATGCCAGGCAATCCATCCCAGTACTTCACTATACTTCTTTCTATAATATTTTCCTTTATATCTAACCTAAATCTTGCTGAAATATGCACCCCTGAGTTTTTGTCTTATTCATCATGATCATGAAGAAGAGATTATTCTTTTCTCTCTGCAGTAATCTCTTCTGTTTGTTTTTACATACTTTAAATCTATTGCCTTATTTCCTATCCTCTTTCCTTCTTGATGCTAAGCAAAAGAAATTAATTCCATTTTCTATCATAGATCACATTTTCAAGACATCTTGATTATTGTCATTGCTCATGACTTGAAGAAATCTACATCTTTCCTGGAATACTATTTTCCTTTTGCTTTAACCAGTAAAAGCATTGTCTTGCATCATATATTTTGTAGGCTAGGCCATACAACCTAGAATGGTATTAAGGAAATTATCCACTTCATGTGCTTTTTGCATAATGTGTCTAGTTCAGACCTATCTTGTCCTCCACTAGATGTAGAACTAATTTTCTGCGCAAGTCCTGATCATGGCATCATAGAATATTCTGAATTGGAATGGACCCAAAACAGTCATTGAAATCCAGCTCCTGGCCCTGCACAGGACATCCCCAAGAGTCACCCCATATGCCCAAAAGTGTTGTCCAAATGTTTCTTGAACTCTGTCAGTCTTGGTGCTGTGACCACCTCCTTGGGGAGCCCATTCCAGTAGTCAATTACCCCTGGGTGAAAAGAACTTTTTCTAATATCTAACTTAAATCTCCCCTGACACAACTTTGGGCCATTCCCTCAGGTCCTGTCACTGGGCACCACAGAGAAGAGATCAGTGTCTGCCCCTTCTCTCCCCTCATGAGGAAGTTGTAACTGCAATGAGGTCTTCCCTCAGTCTCCTTCTCCAGGCTGAACAGACCCAGTGAGCTCAGCTGCTCCTCATACGGCTTCCCCTCTAGACCCTTGATCACCTTCCTACCCTTCCTTTGGACACTCTAATAATTTAAAATCTTTTTCCCATTGCGACACCCAAAACTGCCCCCCAGGACTTGAGGTGAGGCTGCCCCAGTTCAGAGCAGAGTGGAACAATCCCCTCCCTTACCCAGCTGGTGATGCTGTGCCTGATGCCCCCCAGGACAGGCTTGCCCCTTCTGGCTGCCAGGACTGCTGACTCGTGCTCCACTTGTCATCAACCAGGAGCCCCAGGTCCCTTTCCAAGGTCCTGCTCTCCAGTGTCTTGCCTTCAGTCTGTATGAACTGGTTGGTTGTTCCTGATTGTTTAACTACTGACTAGGATGCATGCACATTACCCTGCTGAATACCACCATGGTTTTACACAGAACAGCTTTCTAATTTGTTAGAACAACACTGAATTCAGTGCAAAATTTACTGGTATCATAACAAATAAGGTGTGTCTTTATTATACTGAATATTTGATTAGTCCCAAAAGCCAGAACAGATCTCTTTAGGATCTCACACAGTAGATCCTACAGGGTACAGTTCTCCAAACAGCTTGTATACATCTTCTAATCCTTTCACTTAGTTATTCATAAGAATGCCATCTGAAAAAATATCAAAAAGCTTTATTGTATTCAATACATAGCTTGCTTATTTTCCCTTTATCCATAAGGGCTGGAAGCCTGTCACAGGAGGACATCTGACTGGGTTGACATATCTGGTTCATAACAACTCCCCAATGGCCATTACTCATCTCCTTACTCTGCCTTAAGTATTTCAAAACAGTTTGATTGCCTTGCTCTCCAGCTGCTACATGCGGAGTCAGATTATATAAGTGTACCAGGAAACTCAGATAAGCATTTGGTTTACTTTAATACTATTGCTGCCTAAAAATGAATCAGGCAAGACAGACAACATCCTCTATGCAGCATTTTGGTTTTAGATCCTTGACTTCTTTTGCATTGTTCTCATGGCTAAACTGAGCATCATTAAATCATACTTTTAACAATTTTTTAATTTCCTTTAATGCTTCCCATCCATAAGTCAAAACATGCAAAACTATTTCATAATGAAAGTAGTTTCATCATATATATATATATGTATAATATGATAGCAATCCCATTTTAGTTTTTCCTGAATTAAGAAAATGCTTAGAATTGTACCAATCTGTGTTAGATTTCAGTGTTACTTAATCAACTGCAGCCATTTCCAGCAGCAGACTTCCATTCAGTCCTGACATTCACTCTCAAAAAATAGAAACGTTGCATCTCAATACACATAAATGCAAAATTTAAAGTTTGTCTATTTCAGAGACTGATATGGTCTTTTTCATGGATCTAACCATAATGGCTGGGCTCTTGTAGTGGAAGTCTTTGTCATAATTCTGTGACCAAGGAAGGTCTTCAGCACTAGATCTGTGTATTTATTGAAAGAACTAAGATGAGGAGAATTTACCTCATACTTAGACATAGAAGTCTTTCCTTTTTTTTTTGTATAACATTTATAATCCCATTCATATATGCACAACATATTTCCAGGTCAACCTGATTTTGTTCTGATATTAGTTTTGAAATATTTATAAGTACATACAGTACTGAAGAGATAGCTGTATGGATTTGGGGTTTAAAATTTTAATTTACTGAAATCCTACGTAAAAGGTCAGCATGCCTTTAAGAAGCCAGTATTTGCATGTGTTTATTTCAGCAGTGCACCCTCACAAACCCAGGCCAGTCACAGGCCAGACAGAATATACTCCTGAGAATTTTCAGTGTAGTTAGAAAGCCACTGTTAAAAAAAAAAACCAGTAGTATATTGTGGAAGTTGTTCTGAGTAAGAGGTCAGTAATTATGCATAGTTAAATGGGAGGCTGTCAGGTTATCTGCAATAAAAAATACTTCCTAACTGTAAGACTTTAGATAGCAACCCCCAAATTAACATGCCCCGATTATAAATTTTGATCCAGCAACCTGCAAGATGCTAATGTCACTGAAATATTAAATTTCACTGCTTGAATTCACAATTCTTGAATTTCAGTTTTAAATTAGTTCCCTGTAAATCACAGTGTACGTAATTCAATAAACCATCAACAGAAGAAAATACTAGTATCTGTCATATCTGTTACCACCACCTCATTGCAATTTTCTTGAGGGTTTTTTTTTCCTATCCGTTGCCTAACATTTTTGAGAAAAAGAAATAAATGATGATCAACTAACCTGAGTCTCAAGACAGCTCTGTTAAATTTTTGTGCTGGCAAAACTCCTCAAAGATTTTATAAATGTAACCTCCACTTTGAAGTTTCCTTGAGAATGGAGCCAATGGTGTGCTTTGCAAATGTAGTCAGAGGTTAAATGTATGAAACACTTCACCACTGTGATCATGAAGAAGATACATCATGTGAATTTGATGGACAGAAAATTTATAGAAAAAAATTGAAAAAAATTAAACCCTTAATCTTTTAACTAGTTGGGAGTAACTCAGAAAAACAAGAATTATAGCTCCAGTTGAATCTCTCAGTTTTACAGGCAGTATGGCTCAGGCAATCAACATTTGCAGGCAATTTCAGACTATATCCATTACATTCAGTGTAGTCAGAGTTGTGATTTGGGGTCAGACTTTTAAGGCCATGTGACTGTACTGTCAGCTTGCAGCTCTGTGCAGGGGTCTTGCGTGGTCCACTCTGCTCTAGATGCCCTTCAACACAGCAAAATGCCACCTGCAATTCCAATGAGCATATTCATGGGTCTAGTTTAATCCAGACAGAAATAAACAACAAAAGAACAGGTTAATCAGCATTTGACCTCTCTGCATCATCAGAATCAGCTCTAACATTTCCCATCTGGGCCAGCAAAAAATACATTGGACTAATTTTTCCAAATTACTGTACAAATACACAGGATATTTAGCCTTGTAATGTTGTTTTAAGGTCATGTATTTAATTCAGGGAGTGTTTCTAACATGTAAAGAACTCAGAAGGCATTCTTTGCAGTCCTCTCTGTAACGTAAATTGGAAGTAACTGGATCCTCTTCATAGCCCTGTCATGAATGCTTCTCAACCCTTGTGATATATTAATGTAAATAATTACAAAAAGATTGAAAAGTGCTCTGAAAGGTCTAACAACTTAGAGAAAAACAACTTATTCATCACTTAAAAAGAATTAAGATTTTAAGGGCAAAGCAGGGATCTCTTCTTGCTCCCCGAACAACTACTTCCATCCATAATATAATCCACACTACTTTCCACGTATCATTCTTTTAAATGAGGTCAATTGGCTTCCATTGTGTGAGATGCCACTGTTGGCTGCTGTGCCCTTATCTCTCTTTGCTCTCACTCAGCTTTTTCTCCTTCCTCTGCATTGGCTATGGAGGTCACCCCAACATGGCTGCTGAGCTGAAATAGCAGGACTCAGCAGGCACAGATGACAGAGCAGTAAAGAGCCATTTCATTTTCCCCATCAACCTGTCTCTTCCATTCCAGCTGAGTTCCCTCTGCAACAAATAACTGTTAAAAAAGACAGCAGATGGACTCAATAGTAATAATTTTGGTTTACCCACATAAAGGAGAGATTGTGGCCTAGTCTGGGCTAGGGAAGATCTTTGATTCAGCAGCTCTGCATGAAAAGAAATATTTAACACTGAAAGCTAGATACAAGGGATATGAAAGAAAATTATCTAATTCACTACACCATGATAAGAAATCCTCTGTGCCTCTGACATTTTCATCAGTTTCCTCTCACATACAAATTGCTCCATTAAATGTTCAAGCCACTATCATGCCATTCACAATTTGTTAAATTGATTCATGTTCAAGACGATCTATAAATGTAATTCTCTAATTATTAAAATGGTAAGATACGACCTTAATATTATATCAAGTAACTTTATCTCTTATTACATAAAGGTGCAAGTAAAAAATCTGTTTTCCTATAGCTAATAAAAGTATAAGATACTCAACAGCAGTCAAGAAGACAGAATGAGAATCAGTTACAAATCTGTAATTGAACATTAGAGCCTGAAGGTTTGCTAATCAGATATTACAAGTTAAGTAAACTTAATCCTTTGTTTTCAATTGATACTGTTGGTTTTCTTTGTAATTAATTAGATAAAAATGTGAAAAGAAATTTTTGTTATTGGTAATAACATTATGAAATTTAGTATGCACTAATTAAGAGACCCTGACATGCACAAGGAATAACTTCTGTACAGCAATGGCCAACAGTTTATAGCATAAAATCTACTGGGAAACAAATTTAAGTTTCTTCACTCTCTCTGTATTTTTGTCTTCTCTCCTGAGGTAAACTGATAGTGAGAGGATTTTAACTTGAGTCTGCAGTTGTGCCAGAGTATGTGAGCCATACAAATTGGGGGGGGGGGGGGGGNGGGGGAGAGGGGGGGGGGGGCAAAGACACCTCTATCATGTTGGTTTTTTATAAGACATCCAGCAGTAATCAGGCTGGGGCACATAGGAGACGTTGGGAGATCTGGGTTTGCTCAGTTGGAACAAAAAAGATCTTACTATATTGCCTGGCACTACCCAGTGCAAGGAGGAGTGTAGTGAAAACAGACTCTTCACAGTGTTGCATGGTGACAGGAGAAGAGGCAGCAAACAAAGCTTAGACATAGAGTAGGAAAGGCTTTTTCATTATGAGATTGGCCAAACCCTGTCACAGGTTGCCCAGAGAGGCTGTACATTCTCCATCTCTGCAGGTATTTGAAACAGGACAGGATGTGTCTCTGAGCTGAGCAACATGATCTCACTCAGCTGTGCTTTGAGAATCTGCTTGGGCTACAGACTTTCAGAGTTCTCTTATAAACACCCCCATTTCCTCTATTCAGAGAAAGATGACCCTGGCTACAAAGCTGAAGGTAGCATGATTTTACCCTTCGTGCTAGTTGAATTCTTATGTTGCCTACCTCTGTACAAGCAAAAGGAAATGTAATGCCATTGTTTAGGCTCTTGTTGGGTGCTGCAGGCAAGGGAACAGATGCCAGCAGCCCATGGGGAAGCCCAGGAATGCTGGAGCAAAGCGTCACGGTTATCAGCTATTGAGATGCCCTACAACATCATTTTCGCAGTTCTACCAAGTTGATGTTTTTCTTTGAGTGCTCTACTGAAGGGACACCTGCTCAATTAATCTTGTAGAGAGGAGATGGCTTTTCTAATTCCTTTAATCTATAGTGGTAGCTATGACCTGAGACAAATATGTTGTTTATTTTGCTCTCCTTTCCCTTCTACTTTTGGACTTTAAATAATGCCACACTTGCAGAGATTTTTTTTAAAGCCTTTTTATAAAGTTATGACTATTGTGCAGCACTACTGGGCAAAAAATACATACATACATACATAGCACTGAATTAAAATTATTTTCCTAGCAGTGGTAGCATAAAATAAGATTATTATAAGGAAGAAAATGATTAATTGCCTAACATATAGTCTGATGAGAAGTATAAATTTGAAGAGTGAACTCAGGAAGAGTGGACTGAAATGTAGGAATTCACATACTGACATTGTTTATCTGTATGAATGTGTATATATTTATATATGTGTGTATGTTTATATTGTTTACAGAGATGAAAATATTTCCCCTTTAGAAACTGCACTCAGAAAATATACATACAGAGGAAAACTAGGTGCAAAATGATGAGAGGCAAATAAGAGTGGACAAAGAAGGGAAAATGTGAAAACTAAAAATACTATTACAAATGATAATGACCATCTGTAATTCCCAATTTAATATAGTTTCCTTTATCCTTTTCCTTCTAAAAAAATTACAAAGAACTATGTAAGAATTTTTGTAAGGCTAAGTTACCAGATAAAATTAATGAGATGATAAATCAGATTTTAAATTAGAAACTGTCCTCTCAAGAGAAGAGAATCTTGTTTGGAATGAATTTAGATGGTAAGTGGGGAAAAAGTTATCTTGCTGGTGTTTGTGCTCAGTCCCTGGAGGTCTCATGAGCCTCAGTTCTGATTTGCTTTAATTGCAATGGGAGATATTAAGTGCTTTGTGGGACTGGATTCTCTCAGTGTGATATTTATAAAACAGTAAATTTAATATTAAATAAAATGATTCTTAACTATCTAAATAATCAGAAAGTCCTAATAGACTTAAAGCAACCTACAAATATCTTAATGCTAATTGATAATATCTAGGCTTATACATAGCATTGATATATAGTAGGCTCTGGATAGGCAGTGTTTCTTTGCCAGAAGAATAGCTTACAAAATTCATTGAGTCATTGACTTCTTAGAAAGATACTTAGTTTTAGTTAATTATGTACCCTGAGGGTTAATTTTAATCAAACAACTCCTCTCGACCCAGTGGTAGTTATTTCCTCTTTAGTAATGTCTCCTCCAATGTTAAGAATTTAAAACAGAATTAATTGCTTTGGGACATCATTGATATAAACACTTTGAAATTAGGAGGGGTTTATTTTCTTTATATACACACACACACACGTTTTTTACTATGATTTCGAGGGCTGAAAACTTAGCCTCATAATTGTTGGAGTGGTTTCTACCATCTCAAAGAATCTGAGAGGTCCCAAGCCAGCAGAAGCATGCTGGCGGGACAGTTAAAATGCCCTGGATGTTTCTTCTGTCCCAAAACCATGGTAACCTTTGTATGTTAATCCCTCTGTTTTGGTTGGTTTCAACCTGATCCCTCACTCCTCCCCTCCCTTCTCCCCATTGGATTGTTGTATCTCCCCACCCTCTCTCTGACCCTATTTGTGGCGGTGGATCACACCAAC
>VZTX01025494.1:0-30667 GCA_013400915.1 Pardalotus punctatus
ACATTTTCCACCAAAACTCTTTTTAAGCAAAAAAAGGCAATTTACAGAGACTACATTTAGATGGACAGACTATTTTTTTTTACCTCACAAAGAGGTGGGGCAATCCTGAGATGCCAAAATTTTGCCTGAAATGTTAACGCGTTAGGATAAAAATGCATGGCTTTCAATGTATTCAGTCTTCTTGTTCTTAAGCAAAAGCTGACATCTTCCAGTAATACACCCAAACACCTGGTTAGCACCCATGTTCACTATCTCCTGTCCTATTGCTTCGTCCACCATAAGACATTCATCCGGAGGTGGTGGGCAGATGTTAGAGCTGCCTGACGTGGCTCACTCTGTGTGATGGATAGTGTCACAGCCTTGAGCTGACTGACTCAGCTGCAGCCACAATCAGCCTTTAGTGGCTTCTACTTTACTCATAAGTTTGTCTTTACTGAGGTTGTTGCTGCCTGTTGTATCCATCTGCCTCATACTGTGCTGTCCTGTGTGGTCTAGGATCGATGGTGATGCCATTACCACTCTGGACAACTGGAGCTTTGGCTTTGCTGCTTTTGACCTTGTAGCTGGTCTGCAGTGAACTGTGAATTTTTTAGTTTTGTGCCACAGAGTGGGAAAGGATGCCCCAGGGAAAGGATGGTCCTATGATGGCTGGCAGCCCGTGCTGTGGGTGCCACCTTCACTGCTCTAGTGCAGCAGGGGATGGGAGAGCACAGCTCAGGGAAGAGCAAGAAGCTGCCCTGTGGGTTGACTGTCAATCTTTAGCTGGAGGAGGGACAAAAACAAAGCAATCTTAGAGGGCAAATGTCAAAATGAGGTGAGAGTATCCCCAAGGGTGCTAATGTAAAGAAGCCCAGCCCCAGAGCAGCACTGCCGTGCCGGGCTGCACGATCCTGCTCCGGCAAGGAAAACCACCAGCACAAAGGACCCTCCGGGAAGCTCTGGAGCCCAAGAAGACAAGCTGTCACTTCAGAAGGATCTGACCTGCCTCTGACCTGAATGTTTTTGCAGCCTAAGCCTTGCTTCCCTGAGAAGCCTGTGCTGCCAGGGTTGGAGCAGCATTGCAATAGCTGTTGATGTAGCGTGCAGCCTCCTCACGTAACAGCAGCTTCCTGCTGCATTTCCCAGGCATTGAGGTCTCCGTGTCACTTGATGTCATCGAGATTGCAAGGAAATGTGGAATGGCACAAGATATGCATGGAAAAAATGTGACAACCTGTTTTTTTTTTTCCAGAATTCCTCCCGTAAAATAAATACTTCCAGTAAAGTATTTTTGATAAAAAAAAGAAAAACCCCACAGAACATATTTCAATGATGTGCTGGGCTCCCTAAGGCAGGAGTGGATGTCTTAAGCCATCAAATAACAGCTTCACTTGGAGATTCATGAGAAGAAGAGAAACCGACAAGTAAAAGCAGCTTTAGTGACAAGCCACTCTTTTTGCTGTCAGGGGAGGGACACAGTTTGCTGTTGATTAGAGAAGCGAGAGTGGGTGTTGGGATGTCTGAATGAATTACCCGGTGTTCAGACCCATTTTGTTTTTATAGAAGTTGCTCATCCAGAAGGGTTCAACAAGTGAAACACAAAAAAGCTTGTAATGAGGCTAAACTCATTAGTGACCCCCCTCTAGGGTCACCCCTATTAGCAGCAGGGTTGAGGAGTCGAGCAGGGCTGTGGGGAGCCCCTCTGGGCACTGGGACCGTGGCGACACGGTTGTGGCTGCTGGCACAGTGGCTCTGTGCAAGGCTGGCATTCCAGCAGGGCAGAGCACACTCAAAAAACTGTTTACTTTGAGCTGAAGCTATTTTTAGCTGCACTAATCTGTGCAGAGATGATAAAGCTTTTCATTGCAAAGTGAGTGGTTGTGCTTTGCTTCTGGGCAATTTCACTCCACTAGCTCGTCCCTTCCCCCTTCCTGGCCACTTCTCTCCACTGACCTTATCTCCTCTGCCTCTGTGCCAAACACCTCCAAAAGGTTTGTCCCAACGAGATAGGTGGGAGTTTCTGCCCAAACTTCTTCTTTTCATTTTTCCCTAGGGAACGTATTCAGTTTAGGAAATAAATGAACTCTGTGCTTAATAGTCTCCAAAGCCTACTTCTAAGGCTTTGCTGGAAGCCCATTGTGGACATGCACCCTCTCATCTTTCATTTCTGCAAAATCCCTTCTGTCCAAAGGCTCTTGCAAAATAAGTCACTTGACAGCAAAACAAGTCACTTGACAATCACCTCTTTGCAGCTGCAACAAATACAAGCAGGTCTCAAACTCGGATCTCATGGCAAGCCAGAGTCCCCAAGCAGTGACAGCACTGCCCTACACCACGTTTCTCCCAAGGGGTCCCACAGCCCATTCCAAAGTCCCTCACACACTCTGTATAAGAAGCATTTTACCTGCTGCTGATAGGAGCAAGCGCGGCAGCTGCTTCACCGCACAAAGGCTAAAAACCACGCACGAATCCTGCTTGGTCAGGGATTTGTTTGTCTAAAGGACTCCAGAAGCTTCTCCAGTGTAAACCCACAAAGGTCATGCATCCAGCACATGCTTCATCAGAAAATCATCCCTTGTGGTAAAAGCTTTCTTGTCTGGGACACAGCATGAATAACATCTCAGGCTGTGCTCGGGGCGGGGGGGAAGAACATACAAGTATTAATTAAATAGGTTCATTCTGCTTGCTAGGAAGGGTCAGACATACAGAAAAAGCTAAAAATTATTGTCAGGATGAGAAGGTGCAGCAAGAGAGGTATTGCTTAAGCTGATCATGACTGACTGCTCTGGTGTTGCAGGCAGGGAAGCAGGAGATGCCCTGAGGTCCACAACCAGGTACTTCTTCCCTCTGTCCCTCTGATTCTGCCAGACAATGTAGCTGGAAGAAATCAAGGAGCAGGCTGGGTTGGCAGCTGTGTTTCTCCCTTTGGAAGAGCAAAGGGGTTTGCTGATAAATGAGAAGCAAATAGTCATCTCTGTCAGTGTTTAATAAATGCCAGAGCCACCCAGCCAACAGCTGATTGTTCACCAGTGGCTGGCAACCAGACAAGGATTCCTGTTCCTGATGTGCAGCAGACAAGTAAATATTTTGATTCTAACTTGTGCTCTAAGCTAAATGAGCTTTTACATGATTTTATTCCACGAAGTCTGAAAAGGGGACTCCTACTCTGGAATGGCAAGGGATCAAACTCAGATTATTAATGCCCTGTGTGAGTCAAAGGACTGCAGTCTTCAGGCTTCAACCATACACACTCATGCTCTACCTACGGTTGGGAAAAAATTCAGCCTAACCTCCTGTTATGTTTCCTTCCTTTCCATGTTGGTTGATTAAGGGAGTACATGTAACCAGATGCCTTCTCATAAAGCAGCTGACCACTGTGACAGCCAGGCTGAGCCCAGCAAGGCTGTTTCTGTGTCCTGTGTTATCCCACGCCCTTAGACATGGTGCCATTTATCTATTCTAGCTCTTCCCAAGGCCACAGACGCTGAGATCAGGGAGGTGCAGCATCCCTGTGATTTTGTCTGAGAGCAGCAGGAGCTCAGGGTTCTCCATGGGAAGAGCTCTGTGTTCTGGTCAGAGAACAAAATATCCTGTTTGTGCCGACAGCGTACATGAAATAAAAACAGGGTTTGCTTGGGGACCTGGGAGCATTTCATTTGCACACAGCCCTCTGCTCCCAGCACCGTACTGGCAACACACCCGGGGTTTCAGGTGCTGCCCAGGTGTGCAGTGGCTGACACAGGAAGGTGTAAGATGTTGTGACAGGGCTGCTCTGCATATTGGGTGGCCCAGAGAAGGGCTCTGCCACCCCAGGGTGGATGCAGTAGCTGAGAGAGCCCTGTTCTTCCTTACCAGCTGCAGGCAGAGTAGAGTGCTGGCTCCTGGGAGGAATGAGGGATGCTGTGTGCCGTGAGATTTGCCAGGAGGCAGAGCCATCAGTTCTCCAGGGGTGGTGTTACACCAGTGTCTCAGTCTGAGACCCTACTGAAGCAGTAGATCCTAAGGCATAGTCCCAGCCTCAGAAATCTTATTTCTTTAAATAGCCAAGATAGACAAAGTTAAAGAGGTGCTATCATCTCCTTTTGGCAGGTGGCTGGTGGAAGGACAGAAGGCTAAATGACCACTACAGAGACAGATTTTCACCATTTTTCAACATTAACCTTGTCTGCTCTGTTACTGGCAGCTCCTCCATGGCTGTCACAGATGGATGGCCTGATGCTCTCATGGGTCTGTGCCAGCAGACAGACCTTCCTCACGTAATCATGGCCAAACTCACTCCCTGCTGCTTTGAGAAGTATTTTAGTTACTGCTGTTTATGTCATTACTATTCTCTCCCTTATGGTTTTCCTAGGATTTCCAGTTTTCAAAGGGTTCTTCTTACTCCTTAGTTCACTATATTTGTTTCAGATTCTTTCTCTCTCCCAAAATTGGGCTGAGTTTTCTTGGACAGCTGTAAAATTTTCACTTTTATGCAGGATTATGGCTTTTTGGACATAGAGTTAAATGTTTTCATACAGACCCCTGTTTCCACTCTTGTGGATTAAAAAATTTATTTTTATAACATCTCTCAAGTAATTGTTTTCCGCTTTGTAAAACTTGGCCTGATAAAGTATCAAGTGTCTTTATTCAGACTATCCATAGCAAGAATAATCTAGCAATGGCATTTAAATAGACATCAGCTTTCTTCAGATAAATGTTAAAACCTTAGCTCCACACAGTCCCGAGTTAGATGTCTCACAGGAAGACCCTGTAATAAAAACCACCATCCAGCCCGTCTTGGGTCAGAAACTTTCAGTCATATTTGATCTAAAAGTCTGTGTTTGGGGCTGGTTCCTTGCCTTCTAGTACAGAGCGAGAAGTAAATGCCAGTCACCGCCCAAAGTACCCTTTGCCCAAATTGCCGTGGCGCCCAGTAGCTCCTCAGTGCACACAGCGGTGGTGGCAGTGACGTGACCTGCCAGGTATGCAGC
The DNA here is from genome assembly GCA_013400915.1 of Pardalotus punctatus. NCBI lineage: Eukaryota > Metazoa > Chordata > Aves > Passeriformes > Pardalotidae > Pardalotus > Pardalotus punctatus. The sequence goes on from VZTX01025494.1 coordinate 4,950, forward strand.
GAGGCACCAGTGTGACAGTTGTGCTGTTATTTCTGTATGGACAGATACATTTCTCCATTTGAAGCTACTTTGATGTGCTGCCCATCCTGCACAGGCGTGTTCCATGGAGCAACCTCGACAACACACTGGACACCTGCACGGGTCCCACAGCGGCCGTAGGTCCGAGGGACTGAGCTGCTGGCAAAGAGGACGTGGTACCAAACAGGTGATTGCAGAGCAGAAGTGCTGCACAAAAGGGTCTCAGCTCTCCATCTCTATGGCAACCAGCAGGCGATCTTGCAGGTCAGACAAGGGGCGTGGGCTCCACATCAGCACTACCTGTGTTCCAGTAGGAACAAGGGCTCAAACCAAGCAACCAGAAGGGAAAATCCACTTTATTGTGCACAAGAGACCCTTTTAATTATTATTTATCCAGGTCTTCAGGCACTGTAATTTATCATTAATAATATAATTAAATCTCAGCTGTCTTCAAGGATGAGTTGAAGAAGAATGTAGCCAGCTGGGCACATGGAAACATTCTTTCACGCCTCTTCATTGGAGGGGAAGGTCATCCCCATCTCTCCAAGAGCTCCACCAAACATAACACTTCTGTCCTGAAGGCAGATCACCAGTTTTTCAGTATCTAAACCAATTTGGGAAGTAAATCTGCTAGCTGTTGTGTTACTGGTTTACAAGAAATTGTGTGAAACTGAGAACTGGAATTATTAGAATAACAGACCTGCTTTTCCCATCTTTATTTGCACAGGAGAAAAAAACAGACTCTTGAATCTACTGGTTTATTAGATAAAATTAAGACACAAAATTAGAGAAACCTAATAGATTTGATATTGAAATGTTGGATGTTGGAGGGAGAATTGTGCGATCCCACCTGCAATATAATTACTATTTTAGAGTAAACCACTAAATGATAGGGTTCTTTACCCCAAGAAACAATATGGAGAGTTTTTGTGTGCTCTGAATTTCATCTCAATTTGCTGCATGCTGACTTCCTCATATGAACGGGTCATTTTGGCAAGGCTTGTGGAATATTTACCACTATTTTTTCCATGGCACTTCAAACTGGGACACCACCACAGTCCAAACAACTGAGCTGTGCCTGCTGGCTATGGATCCAGCCCAGAGAGAGCCAGGAGCTGGCACTGTCAGTGATGGTATCCAAACAAGCCACATTTGGGAAGCAGTTAGGAATCATCTTTAATCATTCAGCACTTTCAGTTGGGTTCATTTAGTTCCACACTGGGTAATTACAGCCTCATTATTTTTCTTTTTACAATGAAGACAAGCCTGCAAACCAGGCAGAATAATTTCTTCTGTTGCCGTTGCCAAGATATGATAGCGCATCTACGCCATAAGGAATTTGTCATGGTATCAGTTTTATTAATGGTAAACAATGACTCTTCAGTTAAGCAACATCTTCACATCAGCTGGTGCCTAACCATAAAACACTAAGTAAATTTCAACCCCTACAGACAAGTAATTGAGTCGAGATTCCCACTGCCCAGCATGTTCCTTGCTGACCAGCATGTGTCAGGTTTTCCATGTTATTTTTTTCACTGAAATTAATACCTGGCTACAATCAGACTTTAATTTTAAAACCACAAAAGCTCATCTAAAAATAAGACATCAAAGTTCCCGTGACAGTAAGCAGAGGCCAGGACTAAGGGAATGGTGGTAGATCAGGTATCAGAGAGTAATTCATCCTGTCTATCCACCTTCACTGTCTGGAGGGAGAGCTCGGTTCTTGCAGGGACTATTTCCCAGTCCAGAAACCACTGTTAGTGTGGCACACACCGAAATACACAGGGAATTGCTTTGATGGGTCTTGCATCGAATTTTTTGATGACCTTAACAATACTAAATACATGTTTGGAAAAAAAACAGCTTTGAAAAGAAAATATCCATAGGAACTGCATTGTAGGGCAGTCCAGGCACTGGGTTCTGCATAGGCCCTGGAAAAAAGGCAGGAAATACAGTTATACCAGCACACATTTTAATTAAAAATTGTAAGCCATCCTGTAGAGTCTGAAGCAACTTCTGCCATTATCTCAAAAAGCCACCAAATTCAGAACAGAACTATTATTTGTCATAGGGGGAAATGACTCTGCTTCTGCCACTGTAAGACCTGTGGACGTCACAGTGAGCACAGTGACCTGCTTTTGTTTCCTATGGACACGCTCAGGTTTGCAGTAACACGACACACTTAACGTGTGCTTTCAAACCACTGTGTGCATTTGCAGCCAAGGCTCGGTGCTCTCAAGTGTGTTCTGCAGCAGGAAGCTGGTTGTAAGATCTCCTGATAAACCAACACTCAGCCCTCAGTTCTTCCCCTTCCTTCCCTTCCAGGATTAAGATTGTGGCTGTTTCTGCCCCCGGTGCACGTGGGTGCTGTGAATGCTGAGCCTTGTCAGCTCTTGCCCTGCTCTGCCTTCTGCAAACCGCTTGATTTACACCCTTTTGGGCAGCAGCCCTGTTGAACCCAGAGATGTGACTGGCATGGCATTGTAGTATTAGACTTCCCCAGGGCACTTTTTCTTCTAAATCATCTAGGATGGGAAAAACAGTTAGATAAAGAAGAATGTCATGACTTATTCCCCAGTGCCATGAAGGTTCAGAACAACCAGAAAAGAGTTAATAGCACAGCCACCCCCCAGTAGTATTTCAGAGTTTCTAAATACAGAGTTCCTTTTTTGAGCTGGATGCCCATTTTTGTTATCTTAAAAGTATTTCTGGAACTCTTGGCCAACTTTAAACAAACAAACAGGGAGAAATATTTGTGAAGATAACACGGCTGAGAGTGTTTGGTTACTGAGTCTTTCTAAGTTGAAGGATTTAATTTTTAGACTATTTCTTTAAAGCTTGTGAATAGAAGAAAAAAGTTGCTCTGGAGATGTTAAATCACAAAACCATCCCAGCTATGGCTTTGGAATAACAATCATTCAACTTAGCAAATATCAAACGTGGGAAGGGATTTATCTGACGCATCTATATGATCATGTGAACTCCTTTCTCAAGGAGAAACAGTCTCTGCTGGAGACACAAGAGGAAGGAACTGTTTTGCCTTCTTAAAAAAAAATAACAACATAAGCAACTGTAACATGCTCAAATCTTCCTGGCACAAATGCAAAAATGCAACATCTGAAATGTCAGCTGGTATGCTGGGAGGATTTACATGATTTAAAAGATTTATGAGAAAGAACTATTTCACTGGCTTCAGAGCATCTTGGAAAGCAGCAGTGGGGGGGATAATGGAAAAGAAGGGGAAAAATCTACAGCTAAAAGAAATTATCATGGCCAGTATGATTCTGTATTGCTCTTTTTAGTGCAAGAAAAAAATGGGTCAGGCACCCATTGGATTTTAAGCTGCATTTAAAGATGAATGAACTTGAGTCTGCCATGACTCTGGGATATATTCATTTTCTCACATTTCATATTGACTCACATAGTCCTGTGGCTCACCTAAAGCCACACAACTCATCACTGCTCAAGGCAGGATTAAATCAAGAAATTCCTGACTTTTCTTCCCACTGTTGTTTCACTAGAAGCTGTTTTGCTGCAGCCACTGCTGATACACAGAGGCTGGCCAGCTGGATTTCAGTGCAGGCTCTCAGGGGAGAGATGGGGTCACAGAGACAGGGGAAATAAATCCTGCCTTAATAAAAAGATAATATATCAAGCAAGGAAAAGGCATGAAACCATTTGAAACAATAAACTCAGCAACATTTATAAGTGTGCTTGGGCAATGCTCAAGTGGAAGATTGCCTTGCTTTGTGGCTACCCACTCTTGAAGTGGCTACTTAAAAGCATGGTCCTCGATGCCCTGCACAGCCTGAGGTGTTCCAGCACCAAACTAGAGCCCAGCTCAGCTCTGCCAGGGGAGCAGGGGTTGATGCTGGCTCTGCTGTGCTGGGATGGGGGAAGGTGCCAGCTCCAGCAATGCCTCTGGCTCCAAGGCTCCTCCTGAGACGGCAGCTCACACCAGTGCAGGGCTAGGGCTGATCCAATGGTGCCAGCCCCTCCTGGGTCACATCCTGCACCCCAGAGGGCCCTGTCTGAGCACCCCGTGCTGTTTGCAGGGGTACCACATTCACCTGTCATGAAACTGTTCACTCCCTCCTCCTTTTTACCAACCATCTGTTGCTAGTGCCTTCCATGGTTCATTCACAGATGTCACTGCAGATCTTTTGTGCAAAATAATTCCCTCCAATCTATCTCTGTTTATCTTTCATTGTTGTTTTCTTCATAAGCTTTTATTTAATGTTATTGAAATACTTTTCAATACATTTAAGTTTCACTAATGCTTCCATAAATAATAAGATGAAAGAGCTCAGTAATATCATTCCAGGGTATTAGATTAAGGTGAACATTTTTCTCCATCTGTTTCACCAATAACCTAAACTAATGCAGTTTCCAGACCAGAGCACATGATCTTAAGTGAACTGAAGAGAGTGAAAAGGTCTCTGATGACATATAAAGACTTAGAGGAGATTGAACAAAGGTGTCCTATAAAACAAATTTCTGGCCAAACAAAACTGGAAAGACACAGAGACTACAATTCCTCTATCATAACAGCAGTGACTCATCCAGTTGCATAGTCACTTGGGGTGAAAAAGAAAACAGTTACTCAATCTCTCAGGGATTTAGACACAGAAGAATACATTATGCAAGTTTTAGCTGCGTTACTAATGGCCTTGAAGCACACAACTCTACTATGACTCTCACTCAGCTCGGCAGATCACAAATAAGATGACTCACGTATCCATGACATGATAGGAAAATAGAGAGCCTAAGAAGTGCAGAGGCAGGTGCTAATACAGTCCCAGAGCATGCAGTCAAAGGAAGAAGAGATTTATAAAATCATGAGCAAAGGACTGCAGAGAAATCACCTTCTGTATTTGGAGACTTGAGAGCACGGACTAGGTTGATTTTTCTTAGTCTCGGATCAGGGGACTGTGAGTGTGAAGCCAGGCTGTGCTCAGAGATGAGCCAGGCCACTGGCACCACTCACCTGCCTGTCCCCAGGCAATGGCAGCAGAAAGCTCACCTTGGCCCCTGCATGTCAGTGGTGAGCGAGCCCCTGTACGCACAGCACACGGTGAGATCAGACTCCAGTGAAAGCCATCCGCAAACTTAACACTATTTATACTTGGCAGGACTTCCTACCCTGCTGGTACATCGTGATTTTGTAGAAGCTGTTAACTCTGATTGTTTAAAGACTAATTAAACCCACTGGTGGTGCCAGCCATAACAGTGTTTTGCCCATTATCCCATGGCTAACCTTCTCATGGATGAGGGCTTTGACAGCTGTTCTCAAAGCACCAGTTAAAATCTGAATGGTCGGGAAGAACTCAACTCAAAGTCTGGATTAAACAGCTGGAAAACCAGTTGTCCTAAGGAAACTGCAATTCTTTATGCTCTGGAGATCAAGTCAAAGCACAGTTGTAAAAAAAGCTTAAAGCTAAACACTTTACAGAAGTCCAATAATTAAGAGGATTATATTAGAAAGCTGATGCTGATACATCTAAATTTGGAAGTTTATGCAGACCAGAGCATAGTAAGATGTTTAGACCTGTATATGAGTCAAGGCAAAATTACTGTAGAAACACAGACAGTGTATGATTATGATTTTTAAATTTTTACAGACCATTTGGCACAGCCATTCCAATTTGCAGTTCCCATCACCTGACTGAAAGATTCTGGATGGTCAAAGGATTATTCAATTATTATGTGTCTGTGGGATCTGTTAGCTGCAAAAACACAGCTGATGCAGAGCAGGAACCCTCAAATACTCTGGGGAACATCAGGAAAAATTCTGCATTTTTGTTATCACAGAAAGGAGACCCTTGAGAGTAACAAGAATAGCACTAATGCACAAGCTTGAGTGACATTTTTTTATGAGCTCAGTTGCACAAAGGAACTGCAGAGAACTGCTTTCAAATGACTAAATCTGACACATTTCCTTTCAATATTACCTAATTCCACGGGGTTTATTCTAGGCATTTCAACTCACATATGTATGGGATATAATGTATAGATACAGAAGGGATGCACCATTTCATTCTGCTGTCAGAGCTGATTAGCAAATCAGAGCAGGGTATTTTTGTACAAACTAGGATAACCTCCTGCTATATCCTGTTTCATTCCCAGAGCTGTCAGTCCCTAGGCTGACTTCATCCTTATCTCCTGTTAAACATGCAGGGGTTTAGGTGATGTGATGCAGAATCAGAGAGGGTTTATACTGGGAAGTAAAATGAGCACTTGGAAATCTCTTGTTACGTGGACAGTGGAAGGAAAAGCTTTTTATCTGCATCCCTTGTCCCTGCCCAGCATAACCCAGTGGAATATCGCCCAGTACTTTACAAAACTATTTGTCTCATAAATGTTCTGAAAAGGAAACACTTGCAGATTCAAGATTTAGACAAGATCCATCACTGTATTAGTAATATGCAATATTCCAATATATTTGAATTATTTGCCCAGGATTACTGAGAAGGGAACACAGAATCTGATTGTGCCTTTTTTCTGTGTGTATGTGCTGGAACAAACAGTGAAGGAGCAGGGATATGGCAAAAGCCTTCTTAGAGATCCAGCTGGTGCAAACAGAAGGGTAATAAAAATGCATTAGCAATAAAGTAAAGGCTCATATATTATCTGAAGGAAGCACAGTTTCCTTGATTTATGGAGTGACCTTTTTCTGAAAGAAGCCTGTATGTCCTCATGAATAAGGCTGATTGCAAGAGAGATGATACTGTTAACATAGTGTTCATATATTCTGACTGTTAAAACTGCTGTAGAGAATAAGTGGCTGGTTTACTGGATGCTCTTTGTCATTTCTTGGCAATTTCAGATGGCAATAAAGCTGTCATTCTGATTATGAGTGCCTCTCTGTGATGGGAGCAGGTTTTTTGGACAGAGACTGTGTGAAGGGTCTGACAGAGTGGGAAGCAATATGCAATAGCTGGGAATTGCTACCGCCAGAAAATATCCTGTAACACCAGCTGGTCAGTTCTGACCCTGCCCTGTGATGTATTTTGCAACACTAATGCCAATTAAAACCAATGCAAACTGCTTTCCTAAACTTCTGTGCAAACTTTTGTCAAATCCTCCTGTTGTTACTTCATCACAGCCAGCTCTCATCCATTTCATTTGCTCCCAGATTTTTGTGAGGAGAAGTGAAGTCACTCAGCTGTCCCTCTCCAAATCCTCCAGGCTGCAACGTGTGCAGTGTGCTGGAAATCCAGACCCAGGGAGGCCCCTGGGCTCTGGGCAGCTGTAAAACAATGTCTCTTTTCACCTGGCTCCTCCACCTTCCTCTTCTTCCATGTTAAAGGAGCTCATCTGTAGCTTTTGCAGCCATGCACCTTCCAACTATGAACTGAGCCTGGTGGGAACGGATGCAGTAGCGTCTCCTTGACAAACTCCACCTCTGAAAAGCTCCTGAGCTTTCCCACTTCCACCCAGCGTTCTGTTAAACTATACAGGCCAAAATTCATGGACACCCTTCAGTGCTCAGCAAATTATAAAGGAAAAGAGGGACAGCAAAGTGATACTAGGAAAAGGGTCTTCATCCAAAGGTTGAAGGACGGGCTGGAAGAGGCTCCCCAGGGCAATTGTCACAGCCCCAAGCCTGCCAGAACTCAAGGGGTGTTTGGAAAACACTCTCAGGCACATGGTGAGATTCTTGGGGCTGTCCTATGCACAGCCAGGAGTTGGACTCGATGTCCCTGATGGGTGTCTTCCAACTTGGAATATTCTGTGATTCGAGTTCTGGGGCACAAGCACTTTTATCTGTTATCACGATCAGGCAAGAATGGGAATGAGTTACAGATTCTGCCCTGGTCAAACAGCTTCGAGAGTCTGAGCAGTTCCGTGGCCCCCTGGCAGGGCAGGTGACAGCAGTGTCCCCAGCCCCTGGGCCACGGCCACTGCTCGCACCACGATCCATACAGGCTCTACATGAAGTGTCAGGAGGCTGCCCGCTCGCTTCCTCCGGCATCCCGGTAGCCGCGGTGCCGCCGGTGAGGTCAGCGCTGACGCGGGTGTAACTCACACCGCCGTGATGGCTGTCACCGAGCCGGGTCACGCCCCGTGGGGCCCGAGGGCTCCGCGTTACCCGAGGCACAGGCCATGCCAGGTCGCCCCGGGGGCTGCTGGTGCCTAAGGGCGGGGAAACGCAGTGCGCTCTGTCACAGTGCCGCGCGGGGCGGGGGCGACCCGGAGCCACCCCGGTGTCATCTCGGTGCCATGCCGGTGCCACCCCGGTGTCATCCCGGTGCCACCCTGGTGTCAGCTCGGCGCCACCCCGGTGTCATCGCGGTGCCACCCCGGTGACCGCCGCCCGCGCTGCTGCCATGGCAACGGCTGCATTCCAAGGCACCCCCGAGCGCCCCCAGCGGCCGCAGGCAGGGATCGAACGGCTGCCGGCTGCCAGTCGGCCTCACCCATTGGCTGTCATGCTCTAGGAACCGCCCACCCACTGACATTTCAACCAATCAGTGTCCCCCTCCCGTCAGAAGAGGCGGAAGCGGTGTTGATAAACAACAGCGCCCCGCCCTTCGCCGACCTTCTCGCTCCTCCCCCTGGAGCGCGGCTCTATCACGCCTTCTCATTGGCGGGAAGGCGCCTCTGAGCGGAGCCACAGCCAATCAGAGGCTGCGGCGGCACCGGACGGCACCGCCCCCTGAGGCCGCGGGGTGTGGGCGGAAGCAGGAAGCGGGCGGAGGGCGGTGGCGGCGCCATGGGGGCAGTGTTGGGGGTCTGTTCGCTGGCCAGCTGGGTGAGTGCGGGGCTCTCCTCCCACCCCAAACCTACCCGTTCACACTCCGAACTTTCTCCTTCCTCCCGAGGAGCGGGCCCGGCCCGGGGCGGTGCCTCCGCCGGGGGCCCGGGTCGAGCCAGGGGCGGGTGACCACTCTGAGTCCCCGCAGGCGCAGTCCTCGTCCCGCCGAAGCCGAGGCGGCTCCAGGCCGTGGGAGCAGAGCGGTGCCGGCCTGGAGCCATCCCTGTCCTTCCCGGGGGCGCGGGGCTGGCCTGGCCGGAGCGGGTCGCTGGCGGACGCGGCCCGCCCTGGCGAGGCCCCAGGGGCAGCCCAGGCCGATAAGCCCCGTTATCTCCGGGTGTTCGCGAACACGTTGTCAGTCAGAAACGCCGATAAGCGGTTTATCTGTGCGGTCCGGGAGTGGAGTGTCTCTAAATGGAGTTTGGGTTTTCCTCTCGGTGTCGCTTAACGCCCCGGTGTCAGCTGCGAGGGGAATGCCCTTACTATTCCTGTCTCTGCCCTTCAGATTCCCTGTCTGTGCAGCGGTGCCTCGTGTTTACTGTGCCGATGTTGCCCCAACAGCAAGAATTCGACAGTGACACGACTTATATATGCATTCCTTCTCCTTCTCAGTACTGTGCTTGCCTGCATTATGCTGGCACCAGGCATGGAAGAGCAGCTGAAAAAGGTATGGAGGGGAAAAACCTCTTTCTGACTGTTTCAAAAGCCATTACTCGTGCCAGTGACTATTGATTTTCTTTACTTGGAATGGATTATGTGTGAGACACAAACACCAAAGCGTCCTTGTTCCTGAGTTAAAAGGTTGCTTGTACTGAATGGCTTCTGGCTGAAACAGCAAATTCAGTGAATGTTCATTTTTTAGTACATGCCTGGTCTCTCAAATCTGGCCAGACTTGAAGATGGTCAGTTGTTACAGAGACCTTCTGCTGTGGCATCTTAATCTTCCTGGGTGAAGAGTGTTGACATGGGGAAAGACAGATGACAATAAGGTCTGAGCACATTGTTCTCTGATTTCCCAGAAGATTGTTGACTGAAAGCCTTGGCTGTTACAGCACTTAAAGAATGTAATTGTAAATACAAACATAAATTCACATCAAAATGTGTCTTTACCCAGATACCTGGATTTTGTGACGAGGGGCTTCACACTCAGATCCCACACTTGGAGGGGTTTGTCAGCTGTGATGTGTTTGTGGGGTACAGAGCTGTCTATCGTGTCAGCTTTGCCATGGCCGTGTTCTTCTTCCTCCTCTCCATGCTCATGATAGAAGTGAAAACAAGTAACGACCCGAGAGCCTCGATACACAATGGGTATGTGTGAGCCAGCTGGCTGGCCTTCCATCTTGTGTCCTCCCTCCAGTTTCTCTGCTGAACACAGTGGAAATTCGTTTACGCGTACATGGATAGCCTCGGGTTTCTTTTGGAGTGGATACAGAGTAGTGCTTTAGTCTCCTAAAAAGCTTCCTATTTATGTAACATCTTCAGTGTCCTGGTTGAGGGTGCCACTCTGAGGTGGGGTAGCCAAAAGGACAGTGCTCTGAGCACCCCTCTGTGTTTCCACAGAGATGTCAGATTGCAGCTAGGTTATATCTCAATCCTTGTGCTGCCTCTGGCACTCATTGGGTCATTCTTAAGGCCAGTCTGACTCAGCCAGCTGGTTTCTGCTTTCCAATTCCCTGATTTGACTGGGTTAGTTCTGCGCTAGATGACTGAATCATTATAGAGCAATTTAATTGGAAAGGGACCTTTGGAGAGCACAGAATCATAAAATCATAGAATGGTTTGCGTTGGAAGAGACCTTAAAGATCATCCACTTCCAACCCCCTGCTGTGGGCAGGGTCACCTTCCACTAGACCAGGTTGCTCAGAGCCCCATCCAGCCTTGAACACTTCCAGGGATGGGAAGTTCTTAACCTCTCTGGTCAACAGGATCATATGATCCAAAGCCCTGGTTGGAGCAGGACCAAGCTGCTTACAGATCATGTAGCACATGACTGCTGTGTGTGAACTGACTGTGTGTAGAGTAAGACCAATATTTATGACTTCTATCTTCTTTTAAAGGTTCTGGTTCTTCAAAATAGCTGCCATTGTGGCTATCATGGTTGGAGCATTTTATATCCCTGAAGGGCCTTTCACAAGAGGTATAGTTAATATTCATCATGGAATCATGACTTGAATAAACTCAAACCTTTTCACAGATTTACTAGGCAATAGCAAAAGTTCTCTTGTAGAAGATGCAGTTTCTGCTCATCTTCTGTGGAGTACCTTGGTTCATCCAGTAGTTTGGTGACCAGCTGAAGTTATGGCTATAAGAAATCCCTTTTCAACTGTGTGAGTTTTGGTTATTAATAATTTTCTACTTCATGAGACAGTCACTACTGAGCTGAGTCTTCTGACACTAGACTAGGGGCAACTCAGGACATTGACAAGTGCTAAATACTTACCTAGAGTCTCTGAAAAATCTGTGTGGGAAACTTCTACTATCTGGCCACATCACAGGAACTTGAAAGGATTGTTGACCCTCAATGAAATGTGGTATGATGGCACTTATGTACACAAAGATGCCATGTGTTAGATGTTGCCTTCATTCTGAAAACACCAGCATTGGCTGCATCCCTGAATAGCTGGGGCTCCTTCCATGCTCCTGCAAGATTGAGCCTAAAGACATTAACAGCATCAGCATTTCTAAATACAATTTCAGTTTTTTTCATTATTTGTCTCCAGTATAATTAGGAGCTTTTTTGCCTTTAAACTGAGGTAGCATGCACATGAGGAAAGCTAACCATTTTTTTTTTTCCTTTCTTTTCTAGCTTGGTTTTGGATTGGTGTTTCTGGAGCCTTCTGCTTCATTCTTATCCAGTTGGTTCTACTTGTGGATTTTGCTCACTCTTGGAATGAGAGCTGGGTTGAGAGAATGGAAGAGGGGAATTCTAAATGTTGGTATGCAGGTAGGAACCTTAACCTGTAAAGTGCTTGTTTGTACTGGCCAGTACCCTGCAGAATATTACTGACTGGTTTGCAGACATACCTAGAATTAAACTCCATGGTGTCCATGAGTCACTACTGTAAACACCTGAAATTAATAGCAGCAGTGTTTCCTTTTTCTTGTTCAATAAAATGCAAAATATTTTAGGCTTGTGAGTGGCACACCTGACAGTCCTAATAAACCACACTTGTCTGGTTTGCAGCGCGAGTGCAGAGCTTGGAGCCTGGCTCTCTTCAGCTCTGAGCTCTGCTCTGCACCTCCCCTGCTGTGTCCCCAGGAGCTCAGTTGTGTCCATGACAGTGGCTGCAGTATGACACCAAGTGTGCCTTGCTGCCTGCTCCCCAGCTGGCCACTAATTACAAAGTGCTAATTGTTGTGGTTCTTAGCTCACAGCTAAGAATGCTGCAACAGCATTTTGTAGCTTCTTACAAAGAACAGAGTGAAAACAAAAATGGGTGACCTCGAGCACAGGAATTCAGGGCTGATAAATGCCCATGAAGAAGTGTGCAAAAAGCAGTCTCTCATTATCACACTGTGGCTTGATATCAGTTAAGCTAATTAAACTGCTGCTGAAAGGCAGTTCCCCTGGTGGCAGCACTGCCTTTCGTTGGAGCTACACTGCTTAATGAGCCCAAGCAGAAATTTAGCCATACCTTATAAAAATGTGTTCTGCTACTCTGGTTTTCCAACCCAGACTTCCAAGTGAGGAAGGGGGGCTGTCTTATTGCAGTGTGAGCTGGACATTAAACCACTTGAGTTGTACTGTTAAAACTATATATGTGTAATGTAAAACATTTTCTTTTCCTCCAGCTCTGTTGTCCTGTACAAGCTTGTTCTATGCCTTGTCCCTGGTTTTTGTTGTTCTCTTCTACGTTTTCTACACGAAACCTGATGACTGCAGTGAGAACAAATTCTTCATAAGCTTTAACATGATCCTGTGCATTGTTGTCTCCATTGTTTCTATCCTTCCAAAAGTTCAGGTATTATTTTTCTCTGTTATTTTCTTCTGACATACAAAGCAGGGAAGTAAGAGGGATGTAGTACCAATTCAGTCAGAAATAAGAACTTTAAAACTTGGCAATCATAGCTGTGCTAGTTAGGAACTTGGAAAAAAAAAAATCTTGCTCTGAAACCATTGCACTACATAGTGACATATTTTCTGAAGAGAGGTTTTTTTGAGCTGACATGGTTTTGGACTTTGTTTCCATATGGAAAACTGCTGGCATGGTTTTAGTGGTGAAGGTAGTGGTAGAACAGAGGAATCTGTTACGGTAGCAAAATATCTGGAGATTTATTGGCTTAATACTGTGGCTTTGAAATTATGGGTAAGCTTGTTTAATATAAGAGGAAAGTCTTGATTCTAAACTGGTATTGCTCAAATCACATGCTCCATTCACATCTACAAAATCGTTCGAAAAGATTGAGATTAACTCAGTAAGAGCCTGTAACTGAGTCTTGGGCACAAAAAGAAGGATTCAGGTTGCTTTTTTTCTTCCATGTTTGAGTTGCTTTTTACATAAGTTATATGACTCTAAGAAGTTTCTTCCAGTCTTTTGAATATAGAAAAAAGCCTAGTGCATTTCTACAGCAAAGATTTTCATGCTAGTCATTGTGAATTGTTGGCAGTAGGGTAGAACTATCCAGCTCTAGGTAAAACTTGCCCTTTTGACCTTGGCTTGGTCTTCTGCTTTGGAACAGGAACACCAGCCCCGCTCTGGCCTCCTCCAGTCCTCTGTCATCACACTCTACACCATGTACCTCACTTGGGCAGCCATGTCCAATGAGCCTGGTAAGCAACACACTCCCTTGAGTCACATATTTTGGTGTGAAAGCAGAGGCTGCTGATGGTTATTACAGATCACTCTGTGGGAATTGCTGATCAGTCTAGATCAAATCCAGTGAGGTTGAAAAGCTGACTTGACTGAAACTATCAAACAGCCTCTTTGCAGAATTAAACAGGTGTTTGTAAGGGGGAAAAAAGAGAAACAGTGTCAGGGCATTCTGATGTTATTTATTTATTATACCCTTCTCTAGCTTACAGGCAGGAAAAATATTGCAGGCAATTTTTGCCTCTGGAGAATCAAAGAGATCAGCAGTTAAAGCGGATGAAAAATTGCAAGCTTACCTATCATCTTTTCTTAGCTAAATGCTGGCAAAGCTCATGTGTCTAATCTGCCTTGAAATCCCTTTCAGAAAGAAACTGTAACCCAAGTTTGCTGAACATCATCACTCAGATAGCTGCACCCACAGCTGTTCCAGCCAATGCCACTGTCCCACCTGCCACTCCTGCTCCACCCAAGTCCCTGCAGTGGTGGGATGCCCAGAGTGTTGTTGGACTGGTTATCTTTGTCCTTTGCCTCTTGTATTCCAGGTAGGGTCTGCACTGCTATCCAGCGATAAAGAATTGGGATTTGTCTGCCTCTTTTTTTGAATCTGGGTCTAGTGCAAAATATACCTGCAGTTATTCACATCCAGCTGCTGTCTCAGGCCCAAGGCCAAATGTGGCTCATAAACCTGTGTTCTGCTTTGTGGATGAGGATAAGCTTTATAAGCCCAATCCAGATAACAGAACAACATGTGTTACAAGATGATCAGAGGGATGGAGCACCTCTCTTGTGAGGAAGGGCTGAGAGAATTGAGTTTGTTCAGCCTGGATAAAAGAAGGCTTTGGGGTGACCTAATTGTGGCCTTCTGGTCCCTGAAGGGAGCCCACAAGGAACATGGAGAGAGACTTTTTACAAGGGCATGGATTAAAATGGAAAGAGTAGATTCAGATTGGGTACTACGAAAAAACTCTTTGCTGTGAGGGTGGCGAGGCACTGGAATGGTTGTCCAGAGAAGTGGATGCTCCATCCCTGGAAGTGTTCAAGGCCAGGCTGGAAGGAGCTCTGAGCAGCCTGGTTTAGTGGAATGTGTCCCTACCCATAGCAGGTACATTGGAAGGAGATAATCTTTAGGGTCCCTTCCAANTTTTAAATTACAGCATCCGTTCTTCAAGTAACAGCCAAGTGAACAAGCTGACACTGTCTGGCAGTGACACTGCCATTCTGGAGGAGACTGTGGGGACAGGCAGTGGGGCTGCTGAGGAGGGAGAAGTGCGTCGTGTCACGGACAATGAGAAGGACGGGGTTCAGTACAGCTACACCTTCTTCCACTTCATGCTCTTCCTTGCCTCTCTGTACATCATGATGACACTCACAAACTGGTACAGGTAAGAGCCAGATGAAAATTGATGGGTTTTATGTGCCAGTGTTTCCATGTGGATAGGGCACTCCTGCATGTGGGCTACTCCTGCCAAGCTGGTGAAGGTGCTGTCCCTTTGCCAGTTGCATTAGAGTTGTGCCTTCTCAATTTAGTGTTACTGAATTAAGATGTAAAAAGGCAGCACAGTCAGCAGCTGTGGTTCCAGGGCACTGCTTCAGAACTGCAAGGGCAGAAAGTGTGGCTGCTGTCCTTCAGCTAGACAAGTAGCAGGAAGGATACATATGAAATCGGTTTCAGGTGGCCTCCTGAAGAGTTTGTTAGAGGCCAGCCTGCTGTTAGTGGCTCTTCATCATAGGAAGGATGTGCAGGGACA
The DNA here is from genome assembly GCA_013400915.1 of Pardalotus punctatus. Classification (NCBI taxonomy): domain Eukaryota; kingdom Metazoa; phylum Chordata; class Aves; order Passeriformes; family Pardalotidae; genus Pardalotus; species Pardalotus punctatus. Next base: position 20,285 of record VZTX01025494.1, read on the forward strand.
GCCATATGTGCTGCTTATCCAAGATGTGATTTCTACATCTCTTGGAAACTCTTGGACATACCTGTGCTGCTGCAGCTCAGAACCACTGCTCCCAGGATGTTGTACAAATTAACAAATACGCTTAGAGATCAGCAGCCACCAGGAATCTATTGCACAGCTCATGCAAATACTTCCTTGAAGAGCAGCACATCAGCATGGGCAAGCAGGGTTGGAAACTGGGTCGCAAGAACAAGAGCCTGTGAAGGAGCCACAGGAAATTGCTGGTTGAGTTGTCTCACTGTGTTCTCACGAAGGGTCTTGCATTGGAGTGTCCCAAAGGATTGCCCTCACTTCAGATTCATATGAGGTACCAAGGAACAGTGGGAGGTGTTTTCTTTGTCTGCTAATGGACTTCTTTATGTTTTAGCCCTGATGCAGATTTCAAAACCATGACAAGTAAGTGGCCAGCCGTGTGGGTGAAGATAACCTCCAGCTGGGTTTGTCTGCTTCTCTATCTTTGGACCTTAGTGGCTCCTCTTGTCCTGACTAATAGAGACTTCAGTTAAGTTCCTGCACCTGTGTGAACTTACAAAAGTGGGGAACTCTTTGCTGAAAGCCAAAATATTCATTTATTGCTTTAGTTACTGTTTCTTATGTTGATATTAAAATGCAGTTGGATAGAAAGTTATATATTGCATAATGCTTGATGCAGCATCAAAATTACCAGTTATCTTTCTATTTTAACCTATATCAGGGTTATCTTATTACTGCATTTTTAAAATTCACTACAGCTGTGCTGTCAAAGCACAAAACAAATTATCTGTTCTGTCCAATAGCCACAACCTTCTACTGAATAGAAGTAACATTTAGTTAAATATGAAGTAATATATTTTAAAGAACAATTATAATCAGCATAATGCACTACCATGCTAATGCTTCAGTTTCTGGAAGTGTAAGCCATGCTGCTTGATTTCTACATTCCACTGCAAAAGTTTATTTAAAGGAAAAGTTTATTTAAATTACTTAACTTTCTGTGTTGTGGCAAAAAAGCACCCTTCTTCCTCACCAAAAGAACAGAACTTTAAAAACTGGTTAACTCTTAATTGTTTTTAAGACAAACCTGCCCTTTTTAAGAGGCAATTTCTATGGTAACTTCTTTAGGATGTTTGCCAAATAGAGTGGTAAGTGTATGAGTAGCTTAATCAACTTTATGATTATGTTGGAAAAATAGAGCTTCTTGATTGATTGGTTTCACTTGTCCAATATGCTTAATAAAAGTAATACACATGGAATTATTATTATTGGCTCTAAGGCATTTGCACTGTAAACTCATTTGAATAAAGCAGACTAACTACTGAACCTGGCCCCGCTCTGTTGAAGTGTTAAGAAAGAGCAGTTATTTCTCCAGTGGGAAATACCACATGCAAGGATCAACTGCTGCAGTGTCCAGTTGGATGTGACTGGGTGTCTTCTCCATGCAGTAAATACTACTAGGTGACTTATTTTTGAAACAAACAGCATCTTCCATATGAGTCTCTGAATGTCAAATCCTGTTCCTTGAAGTTGCTCAGTTGTTCAAGTAAACTTTGGTTCTGCAGTAGAAAGCAACACCTTTTGCTAATGCAACGCTGTGATGATGTTTAGTTGCAACTGTGTGTTCAGTGTGGAACTTGTGTGTTGTTAATGACTTCTACAGTGAAATATCCCAACGTGACGCAAGGCACATGTATTGAAAATACCAAATGAGCAGCTGTTACAATGTGTTTAATCACCCCATCATGCATCATAAAATTACACATTTTTGACGACTTCATTTTATAAAATGCAATATAAAAATAAATTTTGTCAAAATAAGATGTACACTTAACCACCCAACACCTCTAGGCTCACATATAACAGAAAGAAAAATTAATACTTGAATAATACGATGATTAACTCATGCCAAAATGAGATTTAACAAAAACAATAAAACAATACTTTAGCCAGTTCCTGAAAATACCTCAGGCCTCATAACACGCATTTGCAAGAGTATAAATTCAAGTACTTTTATGTACAGTTTGCCGCTACCTTTTGTGCCACCTAATGCCAATGCAGTTCAAGTATCCTTCCTTATTATGTGCTGGATGTGGCAGGAATGGCTTGTGTACTGGGAAAGGCATCTAACCTTGGAAAACAAAAGTTACTTCAAGTGGGAAGAAGGAACAAAGTGGTTGTTGTGCTGCAAAAAAAAACTCCAAATAACCCCCAAGCAAAAAAATCAACCCCATTCTGTAAGCTTTTCCTAGCTGTTCTCTTAACTTGCAGATAGGGAGATGCTATACTTGACACAAATGTTTATTTTCCAAATGCTGACATGAGAAATTCTGGGAACAAACTGATTTCTTTGCTACTAAGTGCTAAAGCTCAAAGAACATTCTCAGCTCTGGAGCCAGGCACACAGAGCTGTGCTTTCTCTAAGATGTGCCAAGCACTGGTTAGATACTTCAGGGTTAGATATAGCTCAGGGAAGCTGCAAGTTCTAAAGCCAGGAAACAGCAAATTCGAAATAACAGATCCCTGATAAAGATAAGCCTGGCTTAATTCAGCATCCTGACATCAACTGCCCAGGAGCTAGCTTTAAGAAAAACAAGTTCTGGAGGCACAAGACCGGCGCTTTTCAGCATTGGCAATTGTGGTGGTTTAACCCCAGCCATCATTATGGCTGCTTGCTCACACAGTCCCACACTGACTCCTGTGAAAGAAAATTCTACCCCAGCCAAACCCAGCACAATCATATAGCCTTATTTAATATGTTTAAATCATATTCTTTATTCTTAGTGAGCAGAGGAAGGAAGAGGGTGAGGTGGATCAAGTCTGCCTACTATTTAAGGCATGCAAGAGAATATAAAAGCCTGAAAAAAGAGTGAGTGTTGAGAGGTTCCTCAGCCTTCTGCTGAACACCACTAGATTTTATTTCTTTTTAAAGGACACCAAATTGAATTTTCAATATCCAATCTCACTCTCTAGTAGTTACGTAAGGGGATGAAAGTAGCTGTTCCTACAGTCAATATCCCCCCACTTCCAATGCTGCAGCACAATTAAGGAAAAGACTATCAATCAGGCCTTCATCTCTAGGTAAAATGGTCTGTTCTATTTTTTTTTAGTTGTCCACTGTGACTGGAATTTAAGAGGCACTAAAACAACAGAGGCACCACTGTCTCTGTTCAAGCAGTTCAGCAGTGTGGGCAGCCACTTACATGCTGTGTGCTACTGGCTTGCTAGGTGGCAAAAAACTGAGTTAATTTCTTCAAAACACACAGCATATTCTATCACAAAGGAGGAACTGCCTAGCAGTACTCTTTTACCTTAAGTGGATGAAAATGGTAGTTTGTTTTTTCCCTGCCCTAAAGGTAATGGCTATCAAAGAGGAGTTACAATTGACTTCTAAAGGTAAGAAAAATGAGATGCTTTCACTGAGGAAAATTAGTCTCTTCTACCTTTAATCTACAACTGTTCACATGATGATTTTCTGCTCCTACAAATTCTGAACTGCCATCTAGATAAAAGAAAGCTTCATGGTTTTACCCCTTTTCAGAACCCAGTCTCTTTTTATAATGTCAGGATGTCAGGTATGGCATTTGCCACCCCCTAGTTCCAGGATGAGGGCTGCTGCCAGATCAGGAAGTCATTACAGCGGTAGAGGAGTCTCCTTTTGGCAGTGCAGTCATGCTGCAAGGGGACTGAGAGGAAGAAAGACATTCAAAACAGAGTTTGGCACTTTGAATGTCTGAGATCCTCAAGATAATTTAGTTTTATATTTACAGAAACATAACTGGTGCCTATAATCACATTTGGCACTAAATTGACATTTCATCCAGAGAAAGTGCTCTAGTGAGAAGTTCCCAATTAGAAGGGATGTTCTTTTCCACCAAGTAGTGAATTATTTCACCCTGAAGTAACAAACTGTGCTTCCCTCATCCTAGTGAGGTTTCCCATCTCCACACCATTATAGTGCAGAAAAACGTGTGCAAAGAGTGTGCTGAGAGTTAAGTTCTCTAACTCAAGACCATTAAACAAAATGAACTTGGGGAGTGGGAGCAGCTTATTCAGACACAGGTGTCTTACCCTGACATCAGTGTTAGTTCAGTCTCTAGACAAAGACCTAGAAGCACAGGCATACAAGTTATGGGTAAATATCACAGAGATGATTCAAGTCTAACTTCATACAGGAACATGACAACCAAAGACAAAAGAGGTCAACAAAGTTGAAAACCAAGTTGTAACATTTCACAAAAGAGCTGACAAGCACAGTGAACAAAATGCTACAATATCAGGAAATTTCAGAATGTGCTTTTAAAAAGCCAGTCTGTATTTGGTTTCACAGACTTAAAACTCAAATTCAGCCCAAAGTAACAAGCTAAAGCAGCACCTTGCTGTCTTACATGAAGTATTGCCTTCTATACATCACATGCCAACTGCTACAAAACCTCCTCACAAATCCTGGGTATGAGGTACCCAATTCCTTATCTCAACCAGAAAAGAATTGTTAATGTGGGAAGGTGGCTGACACAGCTTTTTTTTTTTCATTTGGTCCTGATTCTCATTATTTGAAGCTGTTGTCCAGTCTTAGTACATGATCTGGAAAACTTCCTGTTTTCTGACAGTGAAGATTGCACCTGCTGTATCAACATTGGTATAGATGTTATGGTAGTTAATCCATCAGTCACAGTTCTAACTGTGAGGAAGTTTAAGAGATGATCTCAATACAGGTATTCATAAGTAAATTTTGTTCTGTATTAAACTGAGACAAATATTCACTGAGATTTTTCAGAAATGCCAACTCACAATCTGAACCACATGACAGAGGACAGGCCAAGTTAGACGTTTATGGTTTTAAGCAATCTTCACTACAGAATTATATTTTGCAAGGTTCAAAAGCAGTTTTCTTGGGTTACTGGTGTTTGCAGAAGGGGAAGGGACCTGATTATCACAAAACTCATAAATCATCCTCACTCTTCACCTGTGTGGGACGGGGACAAGAAACTGTCAAGCTTACATATCTGCAATATTTTTTTTCCCTTATCATTAGAAAGAATAGGACAGTTTGCACCATTCACACAGAGGTTGATGAGCCTCAAGTCTTCTACATAAAACTTGTGCTCTTTGCTTTTACCCTCCCTGAACTCTGCCCTGCCCCCATTGTGCCCTCTCCAGCTTCCTTTGGTTCTACAGTGTAAAGTGCCTCAGCAGTCTGTCCCTAAACTGCAGGTTTAGGAGTAAGGCAGAGTTCACAACATCACCTATCAGAGCAGATCTTAACTGTGCTGGAAAACTTCCCTCCACTATTAGTAACAGTAATAGAGCTGAGGTTTCATCCCTCGTAGGGAATCATCACACTGCTTTTCATCAGCATCCCCACTCACTAGCAGGTCGTGGGGAGAGCTGTCACACGGGAGCACCAGCTCTGAGAAATCGTGCAGGAAGTCCTCTTCAGAGGCCAGCAGCAGCTCATTCCAGGCAGAGATGTCCAGCTTCCCTGCAGTACCACCATACTCTTCAGGAAGGATCACTGGAGGAATGTTTTGGTGAAGGGAATTCAGATCACAGCCATGAAGAAAAAACTGAAGAAGAAAGCAAAAGTGCTTTGAAAGTGCACATCAAACACTTCACAGCAAATTGCTGGAACAGTCAGCTAACAAGCTTATTTTGAGCTAAAGAACAAATTTTAGGAGTGATGTGTTTATGGGCAAGTGGCAGCACAGAACAGTGGGCAGGTGCAGACACACCAGTGACAGAAGTCTCGAGACAATCCACATCTAGTGCAGATTAAATCCCAGCAAGAGAGACTTGGCAAGTGCTTGTGCTGAGGATCCAAATTCAGTTCGTCCCCAAGTTCACTCATGGGATTGAAAGTACTTATCCTCAGGGAAAAGAAAAATCATCCCCGGCAACCACAGTCCTGTGGAGAGGATACTTCTGCCACACAAGACCCTGGCATAAGGGAAAAGAACAAGGAAAGGGCAACACAATTTTCCTTGTGACACCACCTCATAAACAAAGTGCAACTGGCCCAAATAATCCAACCACAGGGATGGAATTAACATTCTGGATATAGAGCATATGTACTGAAGTTCCATATTAATATTATGCCCATGTTAAATTCCCCAAAGTTTCTGTCTCACAGAGAATTTTCCCAACAGGCATATTCTTAAAAATTAACGCAGAAAGTAAAATGGTACCCATATTTTTCTAGCTGCCAAGTATTACAGTTTTTCTTTTTTATTTAATAACTAAGAGTGGCCAAGCAAGAAACTTACAAATATTAATGTTAAAATCACATAAATCCTTACCCTGTTGGCGATCTTTTCCTTCAGAAAAGGCTTGATGATTGCAAAAATGCCTTTGAATATACGAGGCTCATTTATAATGTTAACAGCCTTAATTCGAATGGGGAATCCATCCTGAAGGGTAAAGAAGATTTTTATAATGCAGTTTAAAAAACATTTGCCATCTTTCTCTTTTAAAAACTTCATGAGACTGCCAGCACAACCCACTGGATCCCCAACTTTAATCTGAGGTACCAACATAAACCAATACAACAGAAATTCAACCTGTTAGAGAGAGCAGTCCTAGGATGAGATCTGTAAGCATAAAAACAAAGTATCCTCCATCAAAAAATACACTGCTGTCAGTAAATCCTAATTTCTAATGTTAATGTTTATCTCCCTTAACAAAAGCACTTTATAATCCCTGTCATTTGGGTATTCCCAACCCTGATAAGGATGCAGTCACAAAGCGATGCCTGCAGCTCCTCAGGAGTGCACCACACCCAGTGCCAGAGCAGGATGCTTCTAACAGTGCATCCAGCAACAAGATTTGGTGCCCAAGATACTCTAAAATGTGTTTTTATGTAAAGAAGGAATCTCATATTGCTAGGACATACTGTTTTCCGTACAGGACAGTTTAAAACAACAGCTAATTATGGGATTTCTGCTGGAGAAAATTATTTGCAGAAGTATTTTTCAAAGGCGAAAGCTCATGATCAGCAATTAAGATCTCATGTGCCACAGTGAAATTTCCTTTCCCTATAACCAGCTCTACATACAGAAATCAAGCAGTCAATGCTTGGAGTGAAAAGCGAACAAGAGGCACTGCTGGAGCATTTGTCTCTATAGGAACATCAGTCAATTAGCTCATCTTTACAGGAGCTGTAGCTCAGCAAGGTTGATGTAACACATTTATATACCACCCATATGTTTATGTCCTTCCCCAAGTTCAGCTATTGTTTTGGGAATATCTTCCAGTAGGGACAGCAAGACACCCATGGCTTTATTTGTACAAATTAAATATGGGCTTACTGTTAAATGACACATTTAGACCATAATGTAAAGGAGTAAGTTCTGATTAACTCACCAATCTCATCTCCCTAATTCACCCTATCCTTCCTGGTCCCCCCATGGATACAACAAAGAACATAACCAGCTCAGGCCAGAACAAAAGTTAATGATGGAATGAACCCATCCAAGAGAAGTTTTCTCATCTCACTCCTCCAGACTGTATCAACATCAAGTGAAATCATTCCTGCTAATTTGGCCAGGTTACTCCTTACTCCTTTCCCCTTCCCATTTTGTCCAGCTTCACTGTGTTTACACCCTTGCTCTAACTTGCTCTCCTTCCAAACATCCAGGCAGAGATGCTTTTCATTACTGTCTCTTTTGCTGCCCCTGTGCTAAAGAAGCCTCTGCCTTCAGGGCATGGATGGAAATCCCTCTCAAATCACACCCGTTCAAAAGTCCTCTTAAATTTTTTGCAGCAGCACTTGAACTGGAACCTGCACTTGCCCCATGTCTGGTTCCATCTAGGCCAACAGGAACCAGCTAAATACCAAGTCATTTCCTCATGGTCTCCTCTCTAACTGCAATTCTCTGCTCTCTTTCCTCCTTACCACTACCTAACAGAACAGCTTTTGTCTGTTCCAACTCAAAGTATGCATTTCTAATGCAAATTTAGTTTCAGGGATGCAAAAGTCAAAAACGGGGCAAGTGAGGTAAGTTGGCCATAGGGGTGTGAGAAACTGGTTGGGCAGAGACATATGTAACTCTGCTAGTGACAACCAAGATGATGAAGTTTGTGGTGATCTAGTCAAGAAGTCTACACACAGATGCAGTCATTTACAATGCACAAACTTATTTTCCCAACAGTTCAGGTCTTACCTGAAGAATTCCAATCACTTTTTTGGCTACAAAAGGACCAAAATGGGACGCCTTAGATAAGCTGACTCCTTTGTAGTCTGCCAGGATTACAATTCCATTCACCTGGGTCTCTTCGGACTGAATGAGTTTTTCTAAGGTTAAGTATATGGCACGAATGTTCTCAGTAATCGGATAATTACTGGGTGTCCATCTGTCTGAGGTTACAAGACAGGGATGGTAAGTCGGAGAGTAAAGAGAAGCTAACAATACACATTCCAAAAAACTGATTTTCTGTTTTCCTGGACTCTTAGAAGTTAGTCTTTAATAGCCACAGTTCTAGGTCAGAGCAGCCTTTCTTAAGCAAGAGGTAAATGGCAACTCATGTTTACTTCAGGGAGCAAAGGCAATGGTTTTAAGAACCCCGTTCTCCACCCAGCACAGGTGATTAGAAGCAGTTTCAGCTCAGAATAAAGGCAGGTAAATGGAAAAAAGGAGAATGAATGTAGACAAATTTACAGCAAGCCTGGCAGCACCAAAAGCACATTAAAGACTCTGATTATTTACACAGGAGTCAGAGCTATAGGCTCCTCTCTCCACTTACTGCAAAAAAAAATTACGAGCTTCTAAGGGTAGGCCAGCAGCCCTGTTTCAATTTGAGTTACTACATATTAATTTCTCTTGAATTGCCTAACATTTCATTGACCTCACTGTATTTTCACTTTGCCACGACCGCAGTTATTGCTGACACAGGAAAAGGAACTGGAATAATGCTGGCTAAGGACCAGAGTGTCCCTTCCCCAGTCAGCTTTTCAAATTTGAGAGAGCCCACACACTCTGTGAAAGTCACCAGTGTTCACAGGAGAGCAGGGAACATTTGGCCCAGACACACCTCGAGGATGGGGAACAGAGACTTTCAGGATTGAGTACCTGGGCGGATGCAGACGACGTGGCGTCCCTGCGGGTCCCGGTGAGGCAGCACAGTGACAAAGCCTGACTCCAGGACAGGCTTTATTGCAGAGGGCTTCAGGTTACTGAACACCTCTGGCCAGGTCCTCCTGCAGGTGTGGTAATTCACCAGGAGCTGAAGCGCTCGATCGTAATCAAACTTCCTGGCTCGGAGGAACCTTAGCAAAAAAGCATCGTCCAGGCACGTACCCAGGGAAGGATAGTCCTTGCACACCATATCTCGGAGTGCCTGCACATCACGGAGCCTCCATTCAGGCTTCTCCTGGAGCTCCTCCCGGGCTTTGGTAACGAGATCCGGAGACAGGGAACAAACATACTTTGGCCAGTCTGGCAGGAATTCATTGTCTGATGGAGATCCCGCTGATGGACTTGTCCTGGTGCAGTCACTGTCTCCTGACATAATGCAGCAGGAATCTGTCAAAAAACAAGTGCTGTACATGATAAACAAAACCACAGATGAACAACCACGTTATTTATATATTTATTATATTCTGTATCCCTCTATTTCCTAAAGACACTGCCTTTCCAAGAACCAGCACGACAGTCAAGACACACAGCTCTGACATTTTAATTATCCTACCAGGATTAGAAAGTGCAAGTTTCTCTAATCTCATTATCCTGCCTACCAGGTAGAAAGCTGCCTTGGATAAAACCTAACCAAAAAAATCAAATTAAAATACAGAACAACACAGCTTCATTGGAAAACAGAGAATTTAATTTGCCTTAGCATTTATTTCCCATGTCCAGTTGGAAACTAAAGCAAAGCAAACATCCCAGTTTGGCAGGATACTCATATTTGGTCAAATCACACCCTCTTCCGAGGAGCTCTCCCAGCTAAGTCCAGAGAGCCAGGAGTTTTCCTTAACTTCTCTGGCAAACACATGCACTTAACAGCACCTCTGCCCAGGTGAATGTTTTGAGCAGTTCAGGAGGAGCAGCACTCGGGAATATAAGAAATGGCTGCAGTGCACAGACTGGATGAGCAGGTAAGAAAATTGCAGACTCTTATGCCAGCACTGCATGGGTATTGAGGCTGGCTTAATCTAGTTTTTAGCTTTCAGTGTGATGTAAATATTTTGGACCCAAGCTGAATTTCCAAATTCAGTCGTACGTGGATAGAGATGAGTGAAAAATTAGAAAATTACGAGCCTGACATAACTCCTGTAGCTGGACCTGGAGCTGGCAGGGAAACATGGCTTTATTTTGCTGAGCTGTTCGCATTCCAAGTCACTCACAGCACATCACACCGCTCCTGGCTGTCACACGG
>VZTX01025497.1:0-93435 GCA_013400915.1 Pardalotus punctatus
TTTGTCTCTAACCTGAGACAAGGGGGAACTTGTCTAGCAAGTGTACTCGATCATCTCTCTTGATATATCTCTTATTTCACTAAATACCATGAGCTGCTGTGCACGCACTCCCAGAAGTTGTATCTCTCCGGTGTGTAACAACATTGTAAAACTCCAGTTGCTATTTTTTAATTTGTTCCTCTAAAGGACAAGCCCCTTTTGGCCACTAGTAAAGCTTTTGAAATTCCTTGATTTGCAGCAGCCCATTTAAACCCTGTACCCAGGCCACAGAGTTACTACAGTCAGACAAAGCCCTTCCAGCTAGAACACAAACCTTGAAGGGACCTAGGTAAAACATTCCTTGCTACCATCAAAGTAAGCAATTCCTGGCTTTCATTGACATTTCCCCAGCAGGAAAAGCAGCCCAGACAATCTGATGGATGTTTAGGTACCACAGGTCTGATGCCCAGGAGGACACACATAGGAGTTCTTTGCTGAAACCATAGACCTGGAGCAGAGAGCAGGTGAGGAATGGAGCAAATGAGCTGCCCTTTGCATGTCACATGTCTGTACTTTAATGCTTCTTTCAAGCCATGATATCAAATACACTTAAACATTTCCAAGTGGGTCTTTATATAGGACAAGGACAACCACTAATTTATCTATGAGTCTCTTGAACAGATTTGACTACTATAAGGATAATAACATACCTGAGTAATTATTCATGAAAATGCATATTTCGTTTTGACTAAAAAATGTGTTTGTCACTTCCAGTTTACTTCCTTACTTACCAAGTCAACAAGAAATAAATGTACGCAATTAGTATAAAACTGCAAGTTATACCAGATCAGTTTCAACAAATTAATATTCATCTTTTTACTTCATGCACCTTCTAGCAGTTTGAACCCAAACTTTTCTCGGAAAATAAAAAGGACATATATTTAAAAGCAGGCAATTTTCTTTTAGTAAGATACTCCTTATCCTAAGAAAATACACTTGATATGGTTTTAAAAATAGACCACATTCATTTTAATGGAAACATTTCATCCAAATTATGTTCTTCTAGCAAAGCTTGATTTGATTGTTTAGATGTTTCTGGGTAACTAAATGTTTTCTTTGCTTTGATTTCAGAGTTCTCCCTTTTCGAAATATTAGGTGTATAATTGCTAAGTGTACTTTCCTATTTACAGAAAAATGCCACTAAACTTCTCCTGTCTATGTATAAGCTATTTGCCAGAGTTGATACGACTGTGGAATAAGGTGATTAATGGAAGGCAAGTAAAGGAGTAATTAATCAAACCACATAAAAAAGCAAGAATAAAAAATGATGTAAAGACTGACAAGAAAAGTATAAACTCCTAGTGCTCTGGCACCAACGAAAACAGACCAGAGAAAAAGGCTAAAAAGTTCACGAATATGCTCCAATTAATCTGTATGCATACTGCAATTCTCTTTAGTTTGGTTCATTTAAATCTGAAATTCCCTTCCCTGTTGATGTCAGCTAGTTAGCCAAGATGGTGCATTACTGTTATGATCACTGCAGCGCATATAATTTAGATTTATCTCTTTAGGGACTCAGCTCCACCCCCTGCTAGCTAATATGCTCACCATGTTTAATGATGCAAAAAATTTCCCTGAGTACAGGTTATTTATCTTTATCAGGGGCTTCTTTTGGCTGGCTGTCAGTTATCAGCCAGAATATTTGTTCCTAAATGGTTTGTACTCATCCATATTCTAGGGCAATTCTGAGGCCCATATTATCACTGATGTTTGCAATAAAAGTGTTTCAGTTCTTCAGATACACCCTAGTAATACTGATTTATGAGTCTGGACTGGCTGTATTTCTGATGCAGTGATATGAACCCTGAAATATCTATAGCTGTCATGGAAGTGAAATATCTATCCAAAATCTCAGAAACAAAACCCGCTTGTAGGGGTCTTGAAGAAATATGAGGAATGAAGATATTTTTTTGAATACATTTTGAGGGGAATGAGTCAGAGGTGTATTTTTTTTTAACTGAAGATCTGTAGAAAATAAAATAAAATTAAGAACAGACCAATGAAAAGAAGATAGATGAAAGTGTGAGGAAAAGGACCAGTGAGAAGGAGACAAGTCTGGGCAGGTAGGGAGATATAAAAAAGAAAAAAACAAGAAAGGAAAGAATTTTGTACAAGATGAGTGAACACTTTGAGCCTATAAGATTGAAAATGATAGTTGGGAAAGCAGAAAACTAAAGTTTCTCACTTGAAAGTACTCGCCTGCACAGCGATATGAACTAGCACCCTGTTTAAAAGTGAGACACAGACATCCCGAGTGGAGAAAGAGTTCAAAATACTGAATGTGGCTCTGCAGCACAGACATGAGCATTATGCTGCAGTTCAAAGATGAGACCAGTGAGTCTGGCAAGTAAGAAAGACTGAAGATGAAGAAAGTAAATTTCAATTTTTTATAGTTTTAACTAGGATGACAAAAAGGGCAGCAACTGCGTGTCAGATTTGATGTATGCAGTATAAAAGGCTGGATTTGTTTTTCATGGCATGCAAACATCTGTGGCACAGAGATTCCCAAGCTCACAGCAACCAAGCCTGTTCCAAAACTGGAAGCGAGAAAGCCAGACGTGCTCTCCCCAGGGTGGCATGCTGAGATAACACAGCTTCACTGCTTCCCAGACCAGAGCTAATGCCTGAGCTATGCTGGAGAGCCACACCAGCTTGTTTAGTGCAAGTTCAGGTGTCTAGAACAAAACACACACTTCAGAGAGTAAGAAAAGTTAATTCCCCAGTTTAGATTCCTCACCTGTGTCTATAAAGATACAGTAACACCCAGCACCATTATTCTCTTCTTGCTATCTGTGCACCCACTTGGTAGGCAGTTATAGGATCATAAAATCGTAGAATGGTTCGGGTTGGAAAGGACCTTAAAGATCTTCTAGTCGCAATCCCCCTGCCTTGGGTAGGGACAACTTCCACATAGACCACATTCCTCAAAGCCAGTCACACAATCAGAGAAGCTGCCACCCATAATTCAAACAAAATTTGGCACATAAAAGGTCGCCTTCAACTCAGGAACATGTATAAGTGTTGAGTGAACAATTTTTATTCTGAAGCATCCATCTAGCAGATGGGAGTTCCCTCTGGCCAGCATGTGCATGCTACATCATGGACACAAAGGATTTTGTAACAACCCAGTACAGTCATTGTCCTTTGTCTAGGCTTAGGCACACAATGGCTGTTCTTTTGGCCGCAGTTCCACCAGCAAAGAAAGCTGTAATTCAGGAACTAATGGAAGCCAGAATTCATGGCCATTTCAAATCTGCTGTTTGAGTTGTCTATGTGCTTGACTCTCTTCCCCCTTGTGCCTCACATTTCTCTGTGTCTCAGGTCTATGTGAGGGTAAGGACCTGTGATCAAAAATCTCTCCTCCAGGTAGGAGGTGCCTGCTTATTGAGGAAGTTATGAGCAATTATCATTCTTTCCTTAATACAGTGCAGAGTTAAACAGTTAGGAACACTGGAAATAAAGTGGGTGACAGGAGAGGCTCAACAGAAGAACAAACCCCTTTACTGACTTCTGAGGAGATAAAACAAGTGGCCTGTTTTTGATGAATACATCACAGTTGAATAAATTTCCTGAATCCTTATGGTGAAAATAAAAATTTACCTTGTATTCGTGTAAAAGCATTGCAATGGACTTTCTTGGTTTTAAACTGTTTGCAACACTGAAGCTGTTACAGGTTAAGTTATTTATGACTTTTTAACCACAAAATAAAGAAAAAATACTCTGACATTGTGTAAAATATGATTAATTTCCTTCAAAAGTCTCTTAAGTGTTTTCAGCTTACATCACGTACAAAAGTTAGTATCCCAACCAGAAAACAGGGTGTAGAATGGAAATACAGCACGCATACTTGGATTCCACTTTTGTTGGTTTAAGATGATATATTTGTGTGATTTCTACCACAACATGCTCTTCCTGTTCTGAAGTTTTCCAGAAGTCTGGATTAATGACAAAATGATCTCCCATATAAACTTTCACAATGATAATAACATATGCTGGCATAGACAGAATACTGCTACAGTACCACTGAGAGCCTCTGAGAGCATGGAATGAACGCATGGCACTCAAAAAATAACTTAATTTGTGTTTTATTTCCAGTACTACTGAGGTAAATATGCAGGAACTTAACTAACTGACCATTTAATGTTAATAGGATGATATTTAATATTCATGTGCTATGATAAGTATTTGAAATTCTCACTCTATGGTGTTAGATAAATTCCCGATTAGACCTATCTTGGATAATGTGCATATTGTTTCTGAATGCAATTTCTGAATTATTTAGAAAAGACACGTTTTTCTACTGAGACATAAAATGAACTCCAGATTTTCTGAAAGTTCTTATTAACATTAGGTCTAGACCACATTACGACCAAATTATGGTGAAAACCCTTGAATAAAGTAATTTCACAGGAAGCTGTTAACCTGTTAAAGCACTAAGAAATACAGATCAAACTGAAATGAGTTTTAGTTGTATGCTTCTTGATTCAACTATTTAGATAATGTACTTTCATTTAGATCAGCAGCTAAACGTGTGAAGGATAATAGCCTTTCTTGTGCAGGTATAATGAGACATCAGAGCAGTGATACAGAATAGCAGCAAAGAACAAGGGAAAAAAGAAGTTTTGATGCCTGAAGTTTTCTTGTGACAGACCCTTTTTTGAAAGAATATGACTACAAAAGCAACAAATATTTGTGTCAGATACTTTCATACAACTGGAAAACATGAATCTGTCACCTGGTGAAAACTGATTATGGGCCATTAAGCCCAGGAGTGGAAATTCTATGTTGTTGACAGAAAAAAAATGCACAACGTAAAGAGGGGAAGATATTTATGCACATGCCATTTCTTTTCTTAAGCAAAATATAAGCAAATTTCCAAGTTCAAGTTTCTTCCTGTGGTGGTTTTACTTGGCCCAGTTTTTGCTAGTGGGTAGGGAGGGGCACAAAGATGGCTCCTGTGTGTCCTGTGCAAAGGTTCTGGACGTTTTTCACCCTGTCCAGCAGAGCCACTCTCTGATGGCTCTGAAGATGGTGGACATGCTGCTGGCCAAACCTGGGCCAAGTAGAGATGTTAGTTACACCTCTGTGAAAACATAGTTAAGAAGAAATCAAAACAATGGGTGCACGCACTTCTTTTTAGCCAGTGGAAGAGAAGGAGGTAAAAATACGTGAGGGAAAACAACATGGAGACACCAAGGTCAGTGGAGAAGGTGGGGGAGGAGGTGCTCCAGGCACCGGAGCTGAAAACCCTCTGCTGGCCGTGGTGAAGACCATGGGGGGAGCAGGTGGTCCCCCTGCAGCCCATGGAGTCCAGGGGGGTGCAGAGATCCACCCACAGCCCGTGGGGAGGTGCCCACGCCAGAGGAACAGGGGGATGCCTGGAGGAAGCTGTGAGCCAGTGGGAGTCCCAGCAGAGACTGAGAGTTGCAAAGGCTGTGGACGAGAGAGAAAGGCCTTGGCCCCGGGATGGAAACAGCCTGGCCTCGGCTCGGGAGCCTGCACCCCATGGACAACGACTCGTGTTTGCAGCAGATTTCGGCCGGGCTGCTGCTCGTGAGATTGGACCCACGCCAAAGAAGTTCTCAGAGGACTGTCTCTCGTGGGAGGGACCCCATGGCTGAGTAGAGGACTCTTCTCCCTGGTGGACTGACCCTGACCAAAGGGAAACCCCCATACCCTGCCCCACCCCGGAGCTGTTGGTTGTGTGAAAGAGGGAGGGGGGTGAGCTGAGAAATGGTGTCTTAAGAGGGAGAGGGGTGAGTAGAGAAACAGTGTTTGTAGCAGAAGAATTGTGGTGATGGACTGACTAAGGAAAAACCCCATACCCTGCCCCCCACCCGGAGCTGCTGGTTGTTTGAAGGAAGGGAGGGGGTGAGCTGAGGAACGGCGTCTTAAGAGGGAAGGGGGGTGAGTGAAGAAATGGTGTCTTAAGAGCTTATTTTTACCTCTCATTTATCCTCTGACTCTGTTCAGTTAATAAATCACTTTGCAACTTAAGTCCCTCACCTGTTTGCTCACGTTCTTGTGCGTCCCCTCCCCATCACTGCCTCATCTCAACTCATGAGTCCAGTGTGTTTGTGTTAGTTTGATTCCTCTCCTCTGCACAGCTGCAGCAGGAGAGAGCATAGAGAGCAAACGTCGTAGGTCCCTGGCATTTGGCCAGGGTCAAACCTCGACACTTCCCCCCTCCATCCTATTGTACATAAAATGAGATCAAAACTTTAAAGGACAGATGAGGCAATGTAAGCTTACTCTTCGCTCTAAACTTCTTCTAACTATCTCTAATGTGTCTTAGAAAAACCAAGTTCAAACTGGCATCTTATTTTCAAGTGGTAAAGTATTTTCTTTAAGTACATTAATGTATATGGCAATAGTGATAATCTGATTTTATTTTCCTGTGAATTTACACTGAAACTTAAGCACATATTTTTCTTCTTCCCTAACTCACTTTAGTTATATAACAAATGACCTCAAATTAATATAGAAACACTTCTGGCTTGCTCAATTTTTATCTTCTGTATCAACATTTGTACCCATGGCATATACTACTCCAAAAATCTTATTGATCTTGACCCTGGAACAAAAAAAAAAAAAAAAAACTTGTGAATTTTAAAGGGAAATGTAAGCCTGTACTTAAAATAACTCCATACAGAAGTCCTTAACCTGTGATGATATTATCAACTCTATTACTATACCACTGCTATTAGCAGAGCCAGCAAAGATGACATATTTCTGTTTTTCAAGATCTTTCACTATTTCAAAATTTTTCTTCCCTGAAAATGAAATGAAAATTTCTATTTTTGGAATTAAATACCAGGTGGACTGCATCCATTTAGTTGCCATCAGTGGATTTATTATTTTGTTTGGTTACTCATTTCGTCATCCTATACCAATGGCAGTAAGTCGTTATGTATCATTCAAGTCAAGGCACGATGTAAAACACAATATGTTAACTGTGAACCCCTCCTGCTTTGCTAGGTTACATGAGATATGTGTGCAAATTTAGCATACCACATAGGGGGTCGGCCGGTGAGCTATTTGCATAGATATTGCCCTTTTGGTAAACAGAAGGAGCAGCTATGATGCACAGTTTGTTTAATCTAATTTATATGTTTACTTACTTAGCAATGCCATAGATCAAGCTCTAGGAATGCCTGTTTCTTTCCACTAACCAGCATGAGCAGTTTTGCACTGCACTTAGATTCGTGTCATAGGACACTCCAAATAACTTGTACCTTGGCTTTATTTTTTATTCTGTATTATTAAAGCATTTGCAAAATCATTACAAAAACAGCAGCTATGCAGATATTTCGGGTAGCATGCATTTATTTAGTTATTTCTTTTCTGTCTCCAATTTGTGTTTTGATAGAAAAGTCTGGTGTTCAACACCTTGAGCAAAATGCAGACAACTAGCTTCTGTATACTAACTAAAGGTCTGCTTATTTCAGAAGCTCAGGAAAATTATTCGGGCAATATTGAGACCACTGATTTTTTTTATTATTTGTTGCTGTTGCCATCATTATTACAGGAAGCTGAGGTACAACGTGGACTCTGCTTGGACTCAGCACTGCAGAAAAAAAGACAGACCGAAACACAGAGCTGGTAGCACTGCTGAATAAAGCAGACAGGAATCCCAAATTTTTCAATCTCTAAGACAGAAGGTACATCTTTTTCTCTTGCATAAAGGATTTGAATTAACTTTTATCTACTATATTTCATATGTACTTTAGCTGTTGGGGAGGGCTATTATTCTTTTTCTTTCAAGGTAGGCATGACCATAAAGGAAAAAAGGGAAGACACGGCAAAATTCTCTAGTGAATTGGAAGGATATATTGCACGCTACTATTAGCACTGTGCCTTTTCTTTTAGGAAGAATACGTAGAGATAAAAAAGCATTATGAATTGTTTCTTGCAAAACACAAGCTATGAGAGATACACAATATCATAACAATGTATTAGAGGTGACAATACTGTACAGGAGATTGTCTTGATAGCTTACATAAAATTGAAAGCTCATGCTCTTAGATATAGAGAACAGATGAAAGAATTATTTCTGTGTAGAGATAAATAGAAATATAAGTAAGCCTACCTGGCTGGCATTCCAAAGCTGGGAATAGGAAACAAAGGAGGACCTTCACTTACTATATCTGATGTTCTGAAATCACCAACAGGCTATCTATCTGTCTATCTATCTATAAAGATGCATTGCAGGATATGTACCATGACCAAATGGAGGAGATGAAAGAGGTTTTTGCTTTTGTTTTGCCTTGACAGTTAGGTAATATACTTAGATTTGCAGAACCATGGTATACAAACTTATACTAAACACTAACTATATCATGGGTAGAAAGTGTGCTTTTTCACAAAGTGCCCGGGAATATACTGTACTTGCTGCTAGGATTGCTTGTGTGGGTTTTTATATTTGTGATTTTCATTGTACTTTACATACCTTACTTGATTGATCTGACTGTTTCACAGGAGGTTTTTTTCATGTGAGTTTCTTGCTGCTTTTAACCCAGTCTCACAAAATATTGATTATTCTTAGTTTCCACTGACTTGAGAAACACCAACAAATTCTCTGTCTTACAGGGGAGTTTAGTTTCTTTGGTTTTGTTTTGAAAAAACTATTATTTCAATGCTTTGCAAGATGAGGGGTCAAAGCCCAAAATGTCTCAGATTCCACACCCAAGGACACACCCATCCAAAGCTGGGATTTATCCTATGGAAAATCTCAGTAATTATTTTGTCACTGTGAAATAAAACAAAAAATAAAAATTTACTGACACTCCAAGGACATGCTAGAAGACAATGAATGGTCTAAAGAAGTTTCAGTTTATATGAAAACCAGGGTCTGACACACACAAACTTTAAACTCCCATGTGACACTATGACAGCTCAGCTAGGTAAATGCTGTTGTTGCCAAGCAAAAAAAACCAAAATGGACATTCAATTTTTTTGAGGGAGGTTACAGTGCAACAAGTCATTAAAACATATTCTTCTGTTAACTTTTTTAATATATATTTATATTTTCAAATGCTACTGATATTGTAAGAACAGAGTATTTAGAAATGCATCCATAAAAGCTACAGATACCAGATGTTACCAGATACAAGGTACAATAATAAGGAAGGCAGTAGAAAAGCACACAAAGGAAATAGTCACTTCAGAGTTTATCAGTACAAAGCATGATTCTACTCAAATTCTCTTGAGGTAACTGAGAATCTTTTCCATACCTTCAGAGATCTTTGGTTCACACTATATTGATGCTCACTGTATCACAGTAATCTCTTTTGTTTCCTATTAATTTAGAAGTTTTTGTATTACACTAATCCTTCACATACTGGAGATTTTGATGTCTTCTTTAACTCCAAAATCTGACTTGAAGTATGAGACTGGATAGTAATAAAGTAAAGAAGAAGTACTTCTTCTGGATATAAGCAGGAATTTCAGTTCTGCTAGAGTTTTCATCAAGCGTAACTCCAGCCCTGGTAAGTCTCACACTATTTGACTACCTCTATATATGAATAAATAACAGTTGTGCTAAGAAATGCAAATGTCAGAGATTTATTCATGTTTTGCATCCCCAAATTAATGCAGAATACACAAACACTTAACTTAGTGAATTATGGGTCTTCTCTATACACAAAATAGAAATCTGCCGCCAGAGAAGAACAGCAATGACTGATTCCAGGTAAGTGTTTGTCTAAAATGAAATGAGACGTATTTGGTACAAATCACTCTGCTTTCCCCTTATGCTTCTCTTTGTAGCCAAACTACAAAGCCATTTGAAGAGAAAAAGGTTTCTAAGTGGCAGTAAAACAAACTCACTGCCTGTTTTGACCATACCGGAGTTCTGGGAAGAAGGGGGGGGGAGGGNGCAGAATTCCCTGGCCTCTGAGCCTTGTTTGGGACACACTGTGGAAACTTAGGACTGCTACTGCTTTCTGAAAGGCACAGAGATGAGATGAGATCTACTATCCCAGATCTTCTAAATGTGACCCTCCTAACACACTACATTTTATTCTGATAAGTCAAATGTTTGAAACAACCGGAAGTGGCACATTTTTATTTTAACCTTATGTGTCTTTTTCTTAGACCACAGGAAGCTGACAACAACTGTAATGTGACGCTTACTCATACTTAGCCAGAAGTCCCAAAGAAACCAGTTGGAAATTTAAACTGTTAAAGGAGAAAGGAGGGAAGAATGCTCGGAAGGAAATAGAAATGTAATGTGTGTAATTTGGCCTACTTTCTGAAGTCATGCTCACTCGTGCCTATTACTTTCACTCAAGGGTGTCTTACTAAGTGGCACTGCAACTTATTTTATGTTTCTTTCAGTAGAGTTTAAAAGCATTTATCATGCTGAAATTCTGAGAGCAGCACACTCTGTTTGGTATCATTAGATCTCATTAGCAATCAAAATTTAAAAAACATTTTCTTTGGGTTTTTTCCTTAATACCCATACATATAGTTTTCCCATAATTAAGCAGGGCTATTAGTTTCACATCGTGGGTGGGATGGAATTTTAAATAACATCAATTTCTTTCAGAAATAAATAGGACTCTGAAATTAAAAAGCCGTCAGTTAGCTGGCTGTTGCTATAAGGGTGAGGAAAAGGATGGGCTGACAATAATGCAAAATATATTAGGCTGCATTGCTGAGAAAGGGTAGAAGGTTTTCAACCAGCACAAGCCTCAGCAAAGAATGATCACTTCTGTGACAATCTGTGAAATCCAATCTCTCCTGAACACAGATCTAACCTTTCAAGGAGGTTTTGCAGAAGGTTAATTTCACTCAAACACTGAACTCAAACCTGGATGTAACCTGTTGAAACTCGAACATGAAGATGCTTGAAATGTTTGGGGATGCCAAGTTGTTTCCCGGGGAGAGGAAGACTTGGAGGCCAGGTGTTTTGTTCAGCCCAGTTGCTGTCACTTCTCAGCGCACAGGATGTTCAGCACCAAGGGAAACATTAAGGTTTTAGATTAAAAAGACCATATTTGTTAACATACTTGAGTTGGTGGAGGTGGGCAGGGTTGTGTTTTCCAAATTTGTTTCCATTTGGTTGAGAAATTAGTAACACAGATCAGCCCTGCACCAGGATCTGTTTTGTTTACTTACAAAGACGGAAATGAAAGGCAAAACTTAACTCAATAAAAGCAATTAACAGCAGGCATTCTCCTTCGTTCTTATATGAATACCTAATAGTACAAGGAAACTTGAGGGACTACTCATGCTACAAATTTTTACACACAATAAAATATAGATGCGTACTTGGGGTTAGTTCAGAAAATGCTCAAATTCTACAAGTCATTTAAGGTCTTTGATTAAGTGCACTCTGATTTACATGAGATTTAAGCTTTATTCACCACTAGGGAAGATCTTACAAAGAAAGGGAGGTTTTACCCTTGTGCATCCTACAAAGAAAGATGGAGGGTTTGCCCTTCTGTCACTTTGGCATTCCCCTTTTGATAGGCCTTCTTATCTGACATCAACCTCAGAACTGCATTCATCGCTGTCTCTGCACTAAGCTGTGTAAGGGGAAAATCTGATTGCAGATCAGTCAAAGTGTTTACTGTTTTTCTATAGCACAAAAGCAATAAAAGTAGTTTCTAGAACTACACAACTGGGATGTGCCTGGTTGAAAGGAACATGGAGATCTGACGATGGCACCAGAAAGTAAAAATAATCTTTCACACTCTGTCTAAAATGTTCATTGCTTTGCAAATTAGAATTGCAGTATTTACTTCTTTCCTTAGCAGGTCCATGTTCCCAGTCAGAACCTGCTATTGACTGTTTGGACCATGATGATATCTCCTTAATTTTAAACGGTTGCCATTAACTAGCCAGCTTCTATTTCTTTCCTGAACATCATCCTTTTCCCTTGCTATTTCTTTCTTCCTCAAAAAAGAGGCCTTGGGGCTCTGGGCTTGGGCCTTGGGGCTACTGCAATTCTCCCCACAGACATCTAGCTGCAGGAGAAGTACACTTATATACATGTTGTATGGAGAAGAGGAACAACTCATGGGAGCTTCAGACTGACTGAGTGTCTCCCAATAAGACTTCTCTCAGATGAAATCAGTGGTGCAACTTCTGCTGGCCTTCCTCACATTGTGGAAAGCTCTGGTCTTTCTCCAGGCAGCAGACCAAATCTGTAAAAAGGGCCTCCAGATCGGAGGCAGGAATTTTCATTTCTAGCCAGCCTACTGTGAGAATCCTACCTTTCCTCTTCTGAAAAGTCTTGTCATCTCTCAAAATGCAGCTGGAATTCCTCACATCAAAAACAAGTCTGGACTTCTGAAAGGTGAAAATTGCAAAATGGTAGGATGATTTTGTGTACATTCATTGTGCCAGCTGCCCCTCTGCCCAGCATTAACTCCAGGTCTGATAAGATGTGGAAAAAAGTGGTGTGCATGTCAGTCAACCTGCATCAGACTCAGCATGCATTAAAGAAAAGGCTGTGATGGGAACTCTGACAACTTTAATCAATCTACTGCTTCTCCAGACTTGTTCCTACACATGCCTCCAGCCCTCCTGCTTCCTCTGTGGCTGTGCCAAGCCTCAGATTTCACAGCGCCAGTCTGTAAAGACCATGCTGTTCATCATCCATCATGAACTCATGAGTAGGGTGTCCTAACTCCTTTACTGTACAGCTTTGAAATGGATCCTGTAGGGAATAATGACTCTCCATCTATTTCTGATCTGATCTAAAACATATTTCCTTCTTTGCTGTACTTCTACTTTCCATCCCAGCTTTCCATCTTATTTTAAAACTTTACCATGGTGCTCCATATGGTGCATTAGATTAAAGACATTACACAAAGAAGGCGGTGCATTTTGCTGCACTGTTCCCCATCCCACCAGATCGAACTGCTATGAGAAGAGGGGAAAGTACTGTAGAGAAGGAAAAACAAGGCAAAATCTTCTTCTAATCATAAGATCCATTCTCTGCAAATATGGAGGAGAGGAAGTCATAGTCAACAGCTATATTGGTTAAAAATTATCCCTAGGGCAGAAATTCCCAAAATTCTGTGTATAGCAGACAAAATTAATGCCTACTATAACTTACCTTAATTCAGTTCAGAAGAACTTGGACCAACATTATCTAACGTCAAAGATATTTCTACAAGGATGAGTTAAACCTTGGTGGCATTTATTATGGAACTCCATAGAATGAGAACAAAGACTCTCGGCTTTCCAAATGTGTAGCACAGAAGCAATTGTATCACCAGCAATATGGATAGGAGGAATAAGCTTATACAATTAAATAAGTATGAAATCTTTCAATTAAAGTTAAAGTCTTAGAAGTGCGATTTCATGAACAGTTGGCAGGAGCTGCTATATTTTTAAGATAATAACAATCAATTCTTACTGTACAATAAAAATAGTTATAAGAGAAAAATCACTCAAAACTGAAATGTAAGAGGACAAAAGGTCATAAATTGCAATAGAAACCCCTAGGGAATCTGAAAATGTATAGGGGTTGGGGGTTTTAAAAAATTGTCTAGCTATTGAAGAAAAATATTGTATTAACAAATGGACAAATGAGACTAGAGCTATCCCTCAGAGTCACTTCATCAACCACAATCATATGAAGAATCCAATGTACCTTTTTGAAAAGTAGTTGAAATACTGAATCTGCTAAAGCAGAGAACAAGCCTTTGTTAGCTACTTTTGAAGGTCATCAGTAGCTTTTAGTGTATAGGACGTTTTTACAACAATTAGATCAAAACTCGGATTGAAAATGTTGGTGGATTTCGTAAGTTAGAATGACATCAATAGTTGACTCCTAGAGGGTACTGCCTGGGAACAAGGGTTTTATTCTAAAAAAATCTCACTTCCACTTGGAGCACCACTGGAAACACACATTAATTTTATGTGATAACAAATGATTGTTTGTTCATTTTAAATTTAAAGGACATTTGAAGAAAGACAGCTTGATTTTGGTCACCTTGGGTGTTGAAAACCTGAAAACCCCTGTTGCTTGTGCAACTCCTGAGCAGTCATGTGGATCCCAATAATCAAAACAAATGCACATACAATGTCTTTGGCATGACTGTACTTATACCACCTGTTAGGCTAAGTTTGCACACTAAGAAGGTATAAACCCAACACTCAGAGGTCAAAATTTCAAAACTTGCATGAACCTCGACAAGCAGGCCTTCAAATCAATGCTATTCTGTCCTATCTCCAAAAAAGAACTCATTTCATAGTGCTCAGAAGCTCTATTAAATGGCATGTCAAATATAAATGCTGTGGATATCAAAAACCTCAGCTCCTTTAGACCACAGCAGCATGCAGAATGTAAAACATAAAGATCTGAGGAACAAGAAAAATTCAGTTTGCCCAACAGGCCTGCCAAATTTTATTCCTCTTAATATCATGTGAGCAAGAAGGAAAGTAATTATTATTTTTCTACATGACACTAATTCCTTTTGCAATTGACAGGCTGAACAAAGGCTGCACATGTTTCATTTGGCCAAAAGGCTAGTTTCTGTTCAGGAGCATAACAGATGATTCATTATTTTAAAAAACAACCCTGCAAGTAAACTAAGGAAAATGTCATGTTGGTGAGGTGCTAAAGCAACTACTGTTTCATGAGCAAACAGTACCTGAAACATTGTCTTTGTTAGATTAGCAGGATATATATTTTTTAACAAGACTGTTAAAAGGAAGCAAACCTACTCTATTTACTTGTGATTTTAAACTGAAAATATTCATATCACCACCTTGTAATTCCTGGAGTCCCCTCCCATAACATGTTTCTGGTACCTCTGTTAGCCTCTGGCACCTGTACTGAAGTGTGTAATATGGACATAACATGTAAACTTGCCAAGGTAGTGGAAACAACTGAAGGTCCATGTTAAAACCAGTACGAACTCATGTTACAAAGGCAGTGCAGCAATGTCAGTTCTGGCAATAACAGTAGCTTTCTAAAGCTACAAAAACAACCTCCCTCCTGAGAGAAGAAACTCTCCTCACCCATATCTGCAGACATGGATTACCTTTCACTCATGAAATCTTTGCCCTTCAAGCTGAGCCATTAGTTAGAGGATGAATCAAAGAGTTGGAAATTAAAACATGTGCTGCAGACAGTGGATAACACAATAAAACTCATTAAGCAGGTTGCTCACAGCCAATGGACTAATTTTGTTGAAAGTCATGTAGACCAAAACAAGTTTCAAATGTATAAATTAAAAATATTGGAAGATGAGTGTGCCACTGCAGAAAACTGAAAATGGCATAATTCACCTATGGGTTTGTGAGGTCCTTCCCCATTTTGTCACTGTGCCTTTGAAACAGGGTTAAATCTGCAGCAGCACCATCACATTACAAGGAAATATATACTTAGGGAAATTAGATGACAGAAGACTCAAGTTAGTAAAAGCTGTGATGAAAAAGAAAGCATAGAGATAACACATATAAATATAGCATATGGGCAGGAGTAAAAAACTTACATGCTGAAATTAATTACTTAGTTATTTAAGGGATTAAAGACGTAAGGGATTGGGTAAGATTAAGAAAATAAATGTACACAACAGCCTTCCAAGTAGGGTCACAGTAAAAGACTTATTGAACTGCAAAGCAGTTCTTGAAGTGATAACAGGTCCATTACATCCAGCATTCAACCATCATGCATGAAAAGCACTAACAAATATACATAGGAGGATTGATTTTCCTTGGTAGAGAAGGGTATGGTTTCCTAAGTGCAGTGTGAGGGAACATTCTCTATATTCATTATATTTCTAGTTTTAAAAACTGAGATACTCCATTTTATAAGCATGAAGTTCAGCACTCTTAACCTTGATGAAAAACAGTTTCATTGCACAGACCTAGCATATCTTTTATTATTCATTGCTGTATTTTCTTCCAAAGGAGTAACACACATCTAGTGATGCTGCATATATTATCACATACTGTAACACAAGAGAGAGAAAAATTATTTTCTGGGATGCTTTGGTCTTTTCCTATTAATATGATATTGCTCCAGAGATAATGTGTGTCAAGGTTTCTCTGCTTCCTGTTACATATCACTGACACTGAAAAGAAATATGATTGAGCATATTTGAGCAAACTCTTGTTTACTTGTTAGGCAAATTTTCTGAGTTCCTTTTGACATCGTTGTTTTTAACAAAGACAGTTAATCTGTTATTATTTTGCCCTTAGTAACCAAAATCTCTTTCTGCCTGAGGATGTATCCAACAGCCAATTTCTTTGGATCATATTATGTTTTACCTGATGAATGCAATTACTCATGGTGATAAGTAACACAGGCTACACTCTAATTTTAAGGCATGCTCTTTCTCTGACTTAAGGTCCCCATTCCAGTCTTCATTCTAGCTGACAGCTTGCTTTCAACTTTACCCTGCCTACAGCACATTGCAATTTTTCCAGAAACAAAGGAATTCTTAGAAAACACCAGTAAAGCCAACCCCAGCATTTCCTGACATAATTCCTCAGAAATTATAATTTTTAATATGATTTTTAAAAGGTTTGGAGTTTTCACTAAATCCTGTTTTGAGATTTTCAAAATCATGAATGTGTCTTTTCTCGGTCAAAATATCTTTTACGAGATAGCAGAATTAACAGACAATTATGTTTCCAAATGAGAAGCATCACACAAAAGCTCTTGAACTGAGCTAAATGAAACATTTTGACAGACCCAATCTGATGTTCCTCCCCACTGGATTTTCAGATCATTATTGCAAAATATCAGTTTTTCAGTTCCAAATGAGATGGTGCCAACATTAAAAATCTTTCAACTCCTCCTCTACCTCAAGCTGTCAAGCTGATATTTTTTAATAAATCAGTAGCTCTCCAGTCTCTCAAAATTTATTTCAAGAGTATTGCCCCAAATATTTTTTTAACAACTATTGAAATCTTTTGCATTGACAAGTTGAGAACTGTTCATGAACTTGGTATGTCATGCATATCTCCTGGAGTGTGAAAGGTCCATAAGCAGTGTGACCACATCAGCACAATGTCCCACTTGAGGATATAATCCTCGCTGCTGAGTTTAGTAGCTGAAAAGGTTCCATGTCGTATGCATTCTGCCTCTGATTTCAGAGAAAATATGGTCAGAGACAACAACATTGTGTCTGCCCTTTGGCTGCAATCCATGGCATTAGCTGAACTCCTCATAGCTTCCGTTCATTCCCTTTCACAAGCCTGCTCTATCAAACCTCTCACCTCGACCATGGTTCTGAAAAAAGTCCATTTTCCTAGTAAGGCTTCTCAGTAGCCCCTTGTGCAGCTGGGGCTTTTTGATCTAACAACATCTCTCTTTTTCTTGAGGAATTGAATAGCAAGACAAAATTGCAGTATAATCATGTGCAAATCACAATCTGTTTTAATAGCAGCTTTCTACTCATGGTTTTCCCCTAAAGTGTAGATTCTCTGATTCCTATCCTGGATATTTTAAAACTGGAAATAAGGTCTATAGAAAATCCCTTTCCTTTCCTCTTTACCCCCTAAAATGGACACTTGTGGCTCCAACTCATCAAGTCACACTTTGTCTGTTGCCTAAGAAGGCTTTCAAATAATCCTGGCTTAGGCTGAAGCTTCTTTTGAAGGAAAAATCAATGGGTTGCTTTATTTTTTTAAGTGTTCTAATTCTACCATTCACAGCGTAAAGAGTGGCTGTAGGTAAAGAAAAAAAACACCTTCTCTCCCTTACCTCTACCAACCTGCTACCTTTTCCCTTTTGAATGCCTTTAGCCAGAGCTATAGAGACTTCAAAGACTTCAAAGGCAGCTGATACTGCTGCTGGGGCTGACAATGAAAATGCTAGATTCAGCAGAGAATGCAAATATTATGGATCGTGGAAGATCTTCATTTGTTTCAAAAGAATGATGGCTTCATTCATTTCAAATGAATTAAAAGGAATATCCAAAACAAGCAAATAAAGAAAAACAGAAGAGGGAAGAATCACAAGACAACGAACAAATTAGTGTGCAGCAACCACATTGAATTTTCTGCTTTGTTCAGCACACACTAAGGAGACAGGACGTTAGTTACGGCTCTCCCCGTGGTTTCCTCAAGCTGAGAAAGCAGAGCATAATCAGTTGGCAACTCTTTCTTAGGTGTCTCTGCCAATGTGCATCATATTCAAGCTGTCTCCAAAACCTTGGCCCTGCTGCTGCCACAGGCTGTAGGGCAAGGGCAGAGGAGACAATAGAGTGTCCCAGAGGGCACTGGAGGGTCACCATGCTGGAGGAATCAGAGGCAAAGCAATCACAGGCACAGGGATCTCTGCTGTGCCATTGGCAAGCAGCTACGGGGATGCGAGGTGAGCTGCTGAGAAGGAAGTCATAGGCAAGCTCACTGATTAACTAGGGAAAGAACCCATCTTATTTCTGTTCTGGATTCATGGCAGACCCTAGGAGAAAATCCTGTGAAATAAGTTAAGCAGCTCTTTGCTTCTCATATGTCAGCTGAACTGTCCCTTTCTAGCTGGTTTCCTGCCATCTGTAGTGATCTCAGCATCATTGCTGCTGCTGTCTGATCTAGCATCTGCTGCAGAGGTCAGAAACTTGGTTAACAAAACATGCAATTTCTACTGTTCATTAGGATTTAATGGTGGAATTATCAAAATAATCCTAAAATACTAATGTTTTATTTATACAGGTACCTGAAAGTCTAGCAGAGCCTCCTGAAAAATTCATTAAGTTTGGATACCATGTGAATTTTATTTTAGGCATTATGCTTTTAAATGCAGCATCATGGCTTTTTAACTATTGCATATCAGCTGTAATGGGCAGGAAATGCAATTAATGCAAAAGGGCTCCACATCTTTTATTACAGAGGATTCTGGGGTTTCAATTTTGGGATTAAACAATTTAAAAAAACACCTTGAAAGGGTTTGAGTAAGAGCCCTGCAAAATGAAAAATTATTGTCTTAGCCAGTTTTGGATGAACTACTCCGGTAAAAAGAGTATTGTTTAATTTTCATTTTGAATTACAGGCCTGGAAAGCTGAGTCATACACAGGCTAATTCTGAGTTGAGCTGTGTTTCTGCTCATCTGAGTGCCATAAAAATGTATTAAAAGCGGAATTATTTTGAACACTGTGCTGTACTTCAACATTTAATTCTCAGCAAGATATAAAATCACTTCCAAGATAATGAAATTATGAAAGAATTTTAATTTCATTTTCAATCCCTTATCACAAATTACTAAGAGAAGATGGTCAGAAGATGACTAGTGATATTGCTACTCTCCCTCATCTGATGACCAGGGCTTTTTGACTGAAGTACCTGCAGAAGACTTTTGCAGGTAATTTGAATGGGCATAGTGCAGAAGATCCTGAAATATGCAGCTGGGTACATCAGCTTATGCATTATGAAAACAGTGCTCTTAGAAATGGTTCTGAGTGAAATAGGCCAAATAATAGTAAATAGGCAAAATAAATAATAACCAGGCAAAAACAACAATAATAAACATCATCACAGTAAGGGTTAAAAGTAAAAAGAAAAACAAAATTGTATACTCTGAGTGTCAGATCAATAAAAATTTAACTATGCTTTGGTGCTATTTCAAAGAAAAGACAAAAAGAAAAAAAGCTTCCAACAACAAAGTTTTTCCCTGCGATTTGTAAAATATTCAAGGGTGATTTCTTTTTTTTTTCCCTCCTGGGCCAAAGAACCACAGTTGTTGTTCAAGCCAAATTTTCACTAGAACCAACAGAGGGTTTTCAAACTTACTTTCTTTTTTTAAGTTAGGCAGAGGCAGAACCAGAGGCCTTACAGGACTGAAACAAAACTTACTGGCCTGTTACAAAGCAGTTCTTAATATAATTCTTGCATGAACACAGGGTGCATGGGTGGAAGTACAAAACATTTTACGCTTCTACACATTTAAAATGCTGGTGTGAGCTAAAGACTAAGATATCTGTAAAGCCCCAGTAAATGAAGGGAATCTCCTCAAAGATCAAGGAATGGAAATTCCAATAAATAATCTCTCCAAGTGTAGATTTCTATAGGAGAAACAATTACCCTAAGTACTTAAATCATGTTCAAGTGTTAATGTCTAGACAGACACACATCAAAAAAAGACATTTAAAAAAATTCCCGGGACAATTTTCTAAGCAGCTTCCCACACACAATTCAGCACACACTGTTAGATTGAGCATGTCTAGCTTAAGCTTAAATTCAATGCAAAGCACAACAGAGCAGGTCAGTTTGATTATCAGGGAAAGACCTTCAATTATCTCATGCAAGCAAGAGACAGGGCTGTTCTACACCCTTGGGAATGCAGGCTCTTTCACTTGCTGGAATGGACAGGATAAGCTGGGTGGCAGCAAAGCAAAACACCCTGCATCCCCCAGCAACCCTTAGTCCTGGCCAAACATTGTGTGAGCTTCTGTGAAGACCACCACATCTGGATGACCAGCACACCACAGTGACCTGAGACTTTCATCTTCTGTAAGTCACCCTCTCTGTGATTTAAAGCAGTTCACTACCTGCTTCCTAAGTTGTGATGTAACTTCTGAGAAGGAGCACAACCAGAGGTTTTGACCTCTTCCCATAATGAACAGTGCCCACATAAATCAGCCTATTTAGGGACTACAGTTCTCCCATCACCCGACAACAAGACTGTGGGATTCCTAAGTTTTGGTCCCACTTCCAACTGCAGTTGGTGCAATTTATCCAATGACTTGTAAAAAGAAAATGTGTAAAGACAGGGCCTAAGGGAGAATAGAGGAAAAGAGAAATAAAGCGTGCTCAAGTCTGTAGAGCTGGACACAGTCCTTGCAGCTGAACTTTCCCACAACTATGGTCAATGCTTTGGGTTCTGCCTCCTTTAAGGAATAGAGAAACTAAACCACAGAAGGGAGACAAGGGCTAATATAAGGGAAATATGTCTTGGTTGTTTGTTTCAGAAATACAGCTATACTGCTCAGTTTTGCAGTGATTTATACCTGCTTGGCAGATGCCTGTTCTAAGCTCTCATACCTGCTCCCAAATAACCTGTGAAGATAAGCCAGGAGTGCTCTTCCAGCTGGGGACATGAGTCATATTTCATTTCTTGTGTAATACTAGTGCACTCTGTGTTTAATAGGTTTCTCTCCTTATTTTATTTAGTTGTGTACAACTTTTTAGGCTAACACAGATAAATTTATGAGTCACATTTTTTTATGCCCCTAAAACAGCTCCATTGTGATGTATGTGATGAATACTGAAAGAGAAGTGATTCCAGAAGCTGCTCAGGCGTCTGTGTATCCGTGCCAAATTCCACATTCTATTTATCTCTCAGCTATCACCCAAACACAGGCTCAGTTCATACTAAACACACTTTCTGTTTCCACAATATTTTCTTTTGATTACATCCATAAAATACAAATTACAAATTACTTTTACCTTCTGTCACCTCTCTTTACGGGCTCTTCTCCATTTCCTTTCTTTCTTTACTTTGTTCATCCTAATGTTGCCACACTGTATAAAAGTAAAACTGAAGAAAATCTGCCTTCAGGAGTGACAGCCTTTTCCCTCCACATTTAACATGGCAGTGATTAAATTACATGCCAAGTGATTCCACTATGTCCTATGGGAGGGAGTCCCATTACTGGCTGTAGAAAACAATGGCAAGGTGAATAAGAAGTGGAAGGGATTTTCCAAAAAAAATGGACCAATGATGAACAAAATCTTTTAACATCTACAACTAACTTGCACAGTTTGACACTTTCACTTCCATTCAAAATATCATTGTGTTTTAAAGACAGAACCCCTGTGTCATTTTCTTACCCCAAAGAAACCAGGTCCTTCAGAGTGATTCACAAGCTTATTTGGTTTAATTTCAAGTAAGCAGACTTCACAAGGTTTTTTAAGCTCTATACATAGGTTCCCCTAGGAAGAGAAAATCCTCTGGGAGATCTATAACTGCCAAATAAAAATGAAGGTCATTCACAACTAACTTGCATTAGTCCAGAAAAAATCAGGGAGCAGGTAACTTTTTAAGACATTAGGCATGGGATGGGTGTGGTGATTTAAGAGACATGGATTTGAAGGGTTGACTACTCTGTGCATAAGGAATTGGCTGGATGATCATAACCAGAGACTTGTGTTTTAACAGAGAGATCTTATAGCACTTTCCAGTACCTAAAAGGAGCTTTTAGAAAAAAGGGAGAGCAACTTTCTACATGGGTAGATAGTAATAGAATAATGGAGAATGGTTTCAACCTAAAAAGAGGAGATTCAGATAAGATGTTAAGAAGAAATACCTTACTCAGTGGGTGGTGAAACTCTGGAACAGGTTGCACAGTGAAGTTGCAGATGCCACATCCCTGGGACAGTTCAAAGCCAGGTGGGATGCATCCCTGAGCAACCTGATCTAGTNATCATAACCAGAGACTTGTGTTTTAACAGAGAGATCTTATAGCACTTTCCAGTACCTAAAAGGAGCTTTTAGAAAAAAGGGAGAGCAACTTTCTACATGGGTAGATAGTAATAGAATAATGGAGAATGGTTTCAACCTAAAAAGAGGAGATTCAGATAAGATGTTAAGAAGAAATACCTTACTCAGTGGGTGGTGAAACTCTGGAACAGGTTGCACAGTGAAGTTGCAGATGCCACATCCCTGGGACAGTTCAAAGCCAGGTGGGATGCATCCCTGAGCAACCTGATCTAGTGGAAAGTGTCCCTGGCTGTAGCAAGGAGGTTGGAACTAGATTATCCTTAAGATCCTTTTCAACCCAAGCCATCCTATAATTCTATGATTAAACAAGTAAAGCTTTTTGGCATTGATTTTTTGGTGATGTCAAGCACAGGTACATACTTCTGTCAAAGAGATTTTCGTCCTCACATCAGTTCCCGTGTAAATGAGCATCTGGCCTGGCTGTCAAAGACACAGTGGCTGGAGGAAAACCAACCAATCAACCAAACAAAAAACAAACCCCCCCCAAACTGGTGGAATTTAGGTACTAGAACTAGGATTTCTAGAGTTTTGTCTAGAAGCCATGCTGAAAGTATTTTTATCCCCATTTGCATAGTGTTGGCACCGAATTCCCAAACCTGTACTTCGACGTGGGACTTTAATGACCCACAGCTTGAGCCAGATTTTAAAGACTTATAACATAAATGTTCTTGGGCTTTTTTTCGTGTTTTGATAGGGAGTGAAGAGCTGACATTTCCCAATTATGAACATGTGAATCATCATTCCTTTAAAAATATGCTGTTTGCATTTCAGGACTAAAGTTTCATATTTTCTGTGGTCTCAGGTAGATGTTAGGGACAATTAATACTCAGTCCATATTTTTACATTCATTAAAAGAATTTTAACATTATTTTTAAGTTGGCAGGCCACCAAAAATCCCAAAGATTATCATGTTTTACTTTCAGCAGGACATCACCACAGAAACCTCTCAGCAATTTCTGTTTGAACTGCAGTATAGATTTCAGAGGAACACTCAATCCTAAAATAAAGGGTCCACATGGTAGAGAATCAATTACTTTTCTAGGTAAGTTATTTCTATGTTTAACTATCATCAGTGTTAAAAATCAGTACTGTGCTTCAAATCTAAATTTGTCTTGCCTCAGCTTCCAACTGCTGAATCTCATTATGTTTTTTTACCGATAGATTAAAGAACTGGCTATGAGAAATCTGTTCCTCAGGTAGGTGCTTGCAGACCAAACCACCCCTTAGCCTTCTCTTCATCAAAATAAGTAGATGAATCTTCTTAAAATTCTCAGTATGCAATATGTTTTCCAAACCCAAAATCTTTAACTGAACTGCTTTGAATGCTTCTCACTATTCATAATGCTTTTAAACTGCAGCACAGGAAAGCTCTTCTGTGTGAAACTATCAGTTGTGCTGACTATAACTATTTTAAATGTAATTATTATTAGGGTCTTTACAACCTTTTATGTGTGCATCTTGTTTAGAGACATTTGAAGTTCAAGAGAACTAGACAGATAAATTGTAATGCTGTTAGATTCTAGTTTGAAGCTAACCACAGAATATTAATCTCAGCAAGAGGCCAGTTGTTTTATGTTATTTCTATATTTCCTGGTGGGTAGATAAGCAAATGGGAGAAAAATGTATCTGGGGGAGGTGAATAACTGTGCTGCTAGACATTCTATTTGTTGCTGAACTTCTGACAACATTTAGGTACAGACAACAGAACACGTAAGAGAGGCTGGAGCAAGAGATCACCTGTTTTGCATGTAAAAACCAAGGACAAGCTGCTTGAACACATGTAAAGAAAAGATAATATTTATGTTTGATGCATACAGCCCTCTTCTCTCGTTGCTGCCCCTTCTGAGGAAGGTGTCAGCTGCTTCACTGAGACAAGAGGGAGTTTTTACCCTCTCCCTTCACCCACCTAGTATTTTACTCACAGTTCTTTTTAATTAGGTTATCTTACCATCATACAGTTTTGCCTACATGTCTGCTAAGATTTGAAACAGGACTAATAAAATGAAATTATTTCTGACAAAGATGATAAGGATCTTTACATTTTGGCCATTTTTTACTTTGTAAAAATAGTTTGCAAAGAAAAATTGAAAAATTTCTCAGTTTTGAAATTAAAATAAAACAGGTTTTGGCATATTTATTCTTTGCTTCCTTTAACTGTTCTGAGAGAAACTGTGTTCTCCCTTTACAGCGACAAAATGAAAATATAGGTCATACTAAGTAGGCCCTTATCTAAATGGAAAGGACAAAGTCTCTGTGATACAAAAAAAGATAAAAACACCTTTAGCAAAAATGTACCACCTCCCCAAGCAAAAATGCATGTGTTGAGATGTCAAGACCACACACAGCTTTACTAGTGCAGTGGTATTGATCTTCCCAAATGTCTGCAGCCTGTGCCAGCTATTCCTATCACTGCTAAACTTGGTTTTGCCCTCTTGAATTCACTCCTTCCCACTTTTATTTGCACTTGTCAGTGAGAAACAGTAGCAGACAGAAGGAAAATTGTTTGTGTCGTCTATATCAGATGAGCTCAGGCTCATTTGTATTCTCACTTAGGTACTTAACGGACACTTGAACTTGAGGTGCCACGGCTCTCTCAGTGAGAGTCCTGTGGTGATACCCCCAGTTCAATTCTCTCTGTTCTTCTGTTTCTTTGTGAATGAATCTGCAACAGCATCAAAATGTCAATTGCTGAAGCCATGCAACACCAGGAAAGGTTTTTCGCTTCTGTCACTGGACACAGCAACAAATACACATTAATATAATCAGGATTTTTAGTGACCCAAATCCAGCTCCACTACCCAGATCAGTCTAGAAAACACCTTAAAGGGAAAACAAAGGGAAGACACTAAGTGCTAAATGTTCGGCACAGTACAGGGTAATTAACTTAGCCATGCAGTTCTCATTACTCTTAATAGAGGAATCAGATGGCTAGATCCCTGTGCTAAAAATGTAGTTTTAAATAGATATGTGTGTGTGTGCCAAGCACAAAGAATCAAGGTAGCAGAAAATCTCAGTGAGGAAGATACAAACACTGAAGACACTGAAGGCATCTTAAAAGGTTATAGAAGGACTTGTGAAACTGGGGCAAAATTGTACTGTGAGATCATTTATTGAAAGTAATTTTCTTACAAATTGGATAAGGTTTTAGAGAACAAAGTGTGCACTGACTGAGAACAGAAGTCTTCAGAGGCAGGGGAACAGCCGTGCTTCTGAGGAAGACATGAGAAGAATGGGGGCAGGCTCTAACAGGACCACACAGGAGTACACAGCCTTGACTTGCTGCCTAGGAAACTCCGCAAAGACACTTAATGGTGGGACAGAAAATGGCATGGCTGCAGCTGCCGAATACATAACTGATTTGCAGGCCTGGCTTACTGGCCTAAACTCCACCAGAAGACAGGGATAATACAAGAGCTATTTACTCCCTGTAGAAGCACATAGCAAATATATATTGCAAAATATACATTTCTCATTAAAATTTCAGAATGTAGAAGAGATATTCAAAGCAAACACCTGAAATCAAGTGATTTTTTTAAAATTCAAACCAATATTTTGTTAGATATATCCCTTATACACAAATATAAAAACTAAGATAATAAAGAGATTTTTTTTTCCTTTAGAGGTCAGCTCTGCTGAAACAGGGGATGACATCTACAGCCTGGAATTATATTAACATTGTTGATTATTTGTTATATACAATTGTCAATAAAACTATATTTTGTTAATTTTAACATAATAATTAAGCCCAAATTAAAGTGTTCACATTACTAGATTGTATCAAATAATGAAACAAGGCTCAGGGTCTGAAGAATAATGACTACTCAGTTGCCATGGCAAAGTGAGAAATCAGTGCCCAAGCATGGACATTTATTGACTCAGATACACAAAGGGAAAGGAATCAAAACAAAATAAAGAGTCTTCTGAAACTAAAATAGAGTTTCTGCACGAAGGAAAAAGAATAATCAAACTGTATCAAAATGCTTTTTTCAGAGACAGGATTTTGGATACACTCTCTGATTCTGTCTAGTAATCTTTCTTCATCAGGATGAAAGAGTAAGTTCTGTTGTTCAGGTATGAGCTGTGAATGATAGTTTCTTTTCCTGTCTTTGAAAAAACAGGAAGACATGGTTACAAAAGAGAAAAAAGATACACAAAGGTGAAGGAAATACAGCTTTTATTGATGTTCTCAGGCTTCATGGCAGCTGTCAAGTTACAAACAGACCATTCTGGGCTGCCAAAGACAGTTGGGATGCTCTTACCCTGCACTTTATCATGCTGTTATCATCCGAGCAGGCTGACCAGGGTACTGTCCTTGCTCAGCCAGACTCCTCCAGATGACTTTTTCTTACCTTTGGGATGCCATGAAAGGGCAGAAGGGGTGTTGACCCACTTAGAGACATCTCAGCATAAGCATGGGACAAACCCTGTCCCGATAAATGTTGTGGCGTACTCAACACCCACTCTACATCTCCCCTGAAATCACCCCTGTGTGCCTGGGCTTGTGCTGAGTCACAACTCCAGCGATGAGGCCAAGCCTTGCATGAACACTGGTGCTGCTTTTAGACCAGTAGATTAAACAGGTTGCTGACAAATGGCAAGACACAGTGCAAGTACATGCTCTTTTTTCCCCCAAAATGCAGTGAGCACCCCTGCATTGCTTTTTAGGGACAGTCCCAGACCTGTGTTATCCCTTCAACTATGTCCAGAAATTGCCTGTGAGAGCACTGTTGCACTCTGCTCCTGGCCAGAGAGAGTCTTGCCACACCATTGCTGCTGATGTGCCAGCAACACCCCAGCTGTGCCTGGCCTGGTTCAGCGTACTAGCGCAGGCAAAGACAAGGAGACTGATGGAGGATCTGATCTGGAGAGTTACAGGCTGGATGCCACATGCTGGCTGCAAACCTTGAGTTACTTTGGTCACCACTGCCAGAGGATTTGAACAAAGTGATTTTGTAACAGCTCTGAATTCAACACTGCACTAAGCTGTCTGTATAGTGAAGCACTACCTCTGAAATCAGATATCCAAAAATCAAGATCTATAAAGGACTTCAGTGTGGGAAAACTGAGCTATGCTTTTTGGTGAAGCTGCTTGGCTCATTTTTTCCAAGACCTCAGGATTGTCCTCCCCAGGAGCACACACTCAGCATCAGATCAGAGTATTTTTTTCTTACCTGATTTTCTGGTTCCTGTAACCCTATATCAATTTCACCCCTGTGAAAGACCAGGAAAGACAGGACACTCTTAAGAGTGCAGGATATACAGTTTTAAATGCCGAAACTTGAACTCAGATGTCACATTTGCTAGGCAGGTGCTGTAACCACAGGATGCTGTGTAGGAGATGCATGAGTCTGTCTGGGTCTCTGAAGAGAGGAAAGGAGTTCACCCGCAAAGGGATGAGTTGGTACCACAGAGAAGGATGCTTT
The DNA here is from genome assembly GCA_013400915.1 of Pardalotus punctatus. Taxonomy (NCBI): domain Eukaryota; kingdom Metazoa; phylum Chordata; class Aves; order Passeriformes; family Pardalotidae; genus Pardalotus; species Pardalotus punctatus. Next base: position 27,875 of record VZTX01025497.1, read on the forward strand.
TGTGTTACCTAAGTGCTCAATTCTGACATATGGGTAATTGTATGAGAAAAGGGAGATTTAAGACACCATTCTCCTTTCTGAACATTCACTTCTGACTAGCTTTGGCTTCCTCCCAGTCACTGTGTCCACTTTCCCCATTTGTTGCACAGGTCGTGGGTGCTTTTGGGCTCTGTGTACTCCACTCCTAAAACCACAAGACTTGGTAACCCTGCCAGGCCTGTGCTTCTTTGTGCATTTGGGTCTGACTGTCCTTGCTTCCAGTAACCTCTCAACTGAACAGCAAAAGCCATTTAACAGACCAGTGAGCTTGGTCCTTTCAAGTCAGTCGGAAATGAGTTGCCCTCAGAAACCATTCTTCCCTTTTGTCCTCTCATCAGGATTTTGCAGTTATCCTTTTTCAGTCCTAACTGTGGCTATTTAGAACTTGAGTCTTTTGTACTGATATGTCACTGCCACAGAGTGGGCAGATTTGATTATCTTTCTGATCCTTGAAATCTCATTTCAAACTTTGACCTCCCACCGGCACCTACTCCTTTTGACATCAAAACCAGCTCTTTATCATGGAAGTAGCTTAGCCTTATGGCAAAATTATTGATTGCAGATGACTTATATGCTTTCCCTGCTGTGCTTTATCAAAAGCTAATCCACTCTTTTGTTGCTTCTTTTGAAAATTAGATTGAATTTGTTACTGTCTCAAGTAGCTGGCTCTATGCTGGCTTATAACTTCTCAGGAATTGTCTCCATCTTTCTTCTTTTTGCATGCCCAGCTTCTCTTCCTTACGCTCTGCACCATTATTGCTCCATGCCTCAAAGGCAGGCTGACACATTGCCCAGGATCCCCCTTTTTTCATCCAAACTTTGCAGGAGGGTGCAATTTCTGCCCACTGTAAACCTCTGTCTGGGCTCAGCAGACCTGCTCTCTGGCAAACAGCCATCCTGGGGGAGGACAGGCAAGACCTTGCTCTAAACCTGGGCACACCACTGGTTTTACTTCCTTTCTCATTCTCTTCCATTTCTGTTGGATGCATCACAGGGCACAATGCATCTCATTCACCCGTATGAGCTGTCAGTTGTGACACAGAGATCCATTTCTGTGCCCAGTGGCTAGTGTGATTATGTTTGTGTTGCCATATTCACAAATGTCTCCTAGAAGGCTCACCAATATCTTAAATGAAAATTTATCACAATTGACAAGTTCCCATTTTTTAGACAATAAGTTTAATTCATCTGGCCGTGATCAGTTCCCTTTCCTAGTTGAATTTTCGTCTATTTTGGCCAGAACCCAATCATTCTTTTCTGGGGCTAATGATGCGTTGAATGAATGTATCTGTTTACCAATGCCAACCTCTTCTATCAAATAAAATTACTTTTGTTACCTTCATGTACTCAACAATTTTCTTAGACTTTTCCTAAAAGTGTAATGACAAGTTTGATACTCTAAGCCAAAAATTAAATAACTACCTTATGTTCTAGCTTCAAGATCTTATTTTAAGTAGTCTATTCTTCTAGTTTTAAGAAATTGCTCCTGACAGCCTTTCCCCTTCAGTGCTTTATTCCATTCAATTTCACTTACAACATTCTCCCTGCTTCCAGAGTATTAGGGAGTAAGTGACCATTGAACATAGATGCTTCAAATCAAGGCTGAGCTGCAGAGCAAAACACAGAGAAAAGAAGCCTGACAACATTTTCTGCCCCTTTATATCAAAGGGCTCAAAGTGGTGCTTCCCCAGAACTAACTCAAGCCCACACCTCAATTAGAATTCTTCTCCAGCTGTAGGATTGGCATGGCTTTATAGAGATGGCTGATGACATTGCACAGGATGAAAAGTGAGCTGTGGGAACATGAAGCTTCAGTCTGTACATCTGGCAAATCAGAACTCCATAGGAAGAACTGCCTGCCTAGCAAGTGTCACCTGCTGAGAGTGATACTGCAAACCGCAGCCCCAGACTCCCCTAAGTCTGGCTATGACTGCTTAATTTAGTGCCTTCATTATCATCTGCATTTATTTTCTGAATGCGGAGTTATAGCTGTTACTGCTTTGGCATTTTTTTTCTTCTTTTTGTAAAAATGCCAATGATATGATGTTACAACAATTGAGAATGCTGAAGTTTTAGGACTAAAGAAGAATAGAGTGTAGTTGAATAGCTTTCAAAGGTCTTTTTGAAATAAGCTGCAATCCTTATGCTCAAATGGATATAAACAAAATAAAATAGCATGCTAACAATAAATGGAAACATTCTTACTGTCTCAAATCCCACAAAACACATGAAGAGATGACTGCATAAAACTACAAAGTATCTCATTAGTTGAAGAAATGGGAGACATGTTCAAGGACTTTTTAGCTAAGACTGATATCTGTGAGAAGTGAAGATATAAAATATGTTAACATTTACATGCATTTATTTATAAAAATAAGAAGAAAAGCATAAACACACATATATACACATTACTGTGAAACTTTCCTCACTGCTCTTAATGTGCTACTTGTCTGCCCTGAACAAAAATTCTGTCATAATAGAGGCCCCTATCTACCTACAAATACAGCATTTTGAACAGTGTGTCCACCTTTTGGTGTCCACTTTTTGGTGGTCTTTATGTCTCTGATATATGACAAATGTAATAAACTGGACACCACTGATAGGAAATACTGCTTCCAAAACCCAGAAAATTAAAAAATTTCTGATTTCAAGATGGATATTAGGAATAGATTTTGAATCTACCTAACACATTAAATGATTTGTGATACTATTCCAAACTTGGTTTTTTTTCTGTTCAAATTCTGTGTTTTTTCTCATATTTTAAATTATTACTAGCATAAATAACCCAGGCAGAAGACACAACCATCCCACTAGGACCAGTTTTCATGGGTTATACTATAATCACATTCTGACATTTAACACGACACACATAATTTGAGACGATTACAGTTCTGGGTCAAATCCAAAACTGATTTATAAGAGGTAAAAGTTAGGCTCTTTATACATAATTGCACCCTCAGGAATAAAACAAAACATAATAAGGTGATAAGGTGTAAATTAGACTAAAATGTATGTTCACTTTTTAGGTTCTTTACAGCTTCAAACAAAGCCCATTGAAAATAATTTTTTTTAAAAAAATTATTGAATTTGGTGGCATTTGGATTCAAAATGAACATAAAACACTTTCTACATTGTCTGAATGGAATTAATTGCATCTAGGAAAAATAAGGGATCCTAAATTTTTTTTTTTTTTTTTTCATTATCTTACTACATGCACACAGTTAAATCTAACAAAAAGGTGAGGTGACAGATGTTTTTCTCTTCCTCCGTCCAGGTAAGAAGTTATGACAGTCATTAAAGGACTTCAGTCAGGAACTCAATGGATTTCAGTGTGGATATATCAATTTGTATGTTTTCCATTTCCCTTTGGAATTTTTTTTCTCTGGCCAAATATACTGAAAATTATCAGCTCACATTTCAGTTTCCTTCATGACATAAAAATCCAGGCACAATCTGCCAAAGTCCAGAATGCCTATTTTTGGTGGTATCAACTACAAGGTCACTTAAAAGCACTCTGAGCATTAGCATGCATCAACAGCAATCACCACCAGCACTGCAGTTCCCATGGGTGCAGGCATGGAAAGGTGATGCCGTCACAGCCAGAACAATGGCCTGATCAATACATGTTGAGAGCATGTCCGTGGTCACATACCCATACTTTGTTGTTGTTCATGCTGGCTCAATATCCAGAAGATACTGCCAATTTTAGCTGAAAGCTTCATATTTCTAGTGGCTTTTTAAGTGCTCCATAAAGTGCTGGTCTACCTGGTCCAGAAGAGCCATTTGGAGATGGAAAATTGCAGTGTCCTGGCTGCAGAACACTTTCCACATTTGCAAATGATCTCAAACTGATCAGCTGCCAAGGGCAGATGGCCAAGCAGAGGGCAGTCCCTACACAACATGTGCCCTCATAGTATATATGAGGCAGAGCCCAGGTGTTTTCTGGAGGCCCAGAGGGTTGGCAGAGATCTCCTCTCTGATAGCTTATTCCCACCACTACAGCCCCCATCTCTTGATTGGGGAGCTGCTGAGTACTCTGTGGTAAGACTGGAAGAGAAGCAGTAGGCCAGAAAGAGGTTCTGGTGTCTGCCTGAGTGTAAAATACGGTAGGAGCCAAGAGCTGGATAACATTTACAGATGACACTCTCAAGATGAAGCATCTCTCAGTTCCCAGTCTTGCAAAGTGCCATTTGACATCTGCTTTCAGCAAGCCTTTGGTTTCTCAGCATGAGATTGCTGATCCCTGCCTGTGGGCATTTCTTCATGGTGCAGTGGATCACAGCGCATGCTGCTGTGGCACTGAAGTTAAGAGGCTCAGGAAGCTAAAAAGTCACAGAGTTTTCAGAGGCTTGGCTGACCTGGGCTTTTGAGCCAGTACCTCTGCTCTGTGCTGTATGATCAATACTAATTCTACTGAATAAATGCAGTTGTGTCCTGCACAATTTGTATACACAGTTGCAAAAAAAATTATATAACACATTTTCATATTATATGTAGTTCTAGTCAGATAGCACCTAATTGTCATTATTCTTCTCAGTGGAAAAAAGATATTTCAATATAATGTTACAGAAGAATAAGAGCATATTAATCATGGGCACATTATATGTTTTCTATGTTTGTTATAGAGCTATATATATATATATATACAGAATCTAATTGCCACAAGAGTTGGGTCTAAGACTTTTAACCTATTCCTTCTGCCTTGATTTTCCTCATGAGAGAATTTCCCCTTTTGGAGATGGAACAATGATTATCCTTAGGAAAGATGCTCTTTTTTGAACATAAGTTCAAAAAACTGTGGCTTAAACACTCTCAGAGCCCTTGATGTCAAATAACTGATTGATTCTGGCATTTTCAACATATCTTTGAAAACTCTAATGAATGATTGAATAAAATAAGTCTTATATTAGCATTTATTTAATCTAAGTGCCTTGGGAGTGGAAATTAGTGACTTCCATTTTACGATTCAACCTTTTCTTTAATTCAATTCACATGTTTGTCAGCAACATTGAGCCTTCTTATATTAGCATGAGATACTGGCTTCTTACAAAATTATTCTGTGATAAAATATGGTTGTCAAGGCTTTTACACCTATGTCAAATTAATTATGACCCTTCCTCTCCTTGCACTGAACATACATGCTTGTCCCAACCTAGCCATTTTGTCTGAAGGGCCGTACAGCACTGCCTCTGGGACGCAATGTTTCCCACAGGTGCTTTCCTCCCTTTCTTTCCAGGATATGTCATCACAGATGCCTCCTCTTCTGTGGAACTTGTACTGCTACTGTAGCGTGATCCAGAAGATTTCTTTGAAAAGCTTGATTTAAATTTATGCTTTTATAACACCAGGTATATTTTGATTTTTGATTTTTTTTTTTAAGAGTGCATGTGTGTATGCACCTACATGTATGTTTCTTTTGTTTTTGGGTGTTTACTGTGCAAGAAAGCAAGTGATGCTAATCTAGTTCACTGACCAGATGCCAATCTGTGCCTGGTTCTCAGGCGGAACTCTCTGGAAATGGAGCCAAATCAAAAGTTTCACAGACACCAAATGCCCACTTAGTTGAATAAGAAGGATTTAAGAGTGTTTTTTAGGGGAGTTATCAGCTCACTTTCCTTAGTTGACCTCTTTAGAAGTCCATAATCCAATCTTGTGCCTTTGATAGGAATGTTCAGTCTTTATTTTATTGGCAGAAATAAAACTCCCTAATTCTCCAATGGCTCCAGCATGACAGGAAGCACAGATCCTCCATTCCCTCTATTTTGACACTAAATCTTTTCTAAGGAACTTTAACTTTCAAAAAGCAATCAGCAAAGAGACCAGATCATCCTTTTAAATATTGGCTGGGAAAATGCACCTGAATTCCTATGATGTATACATGCAGGCATGTCTGCTACAGCATTCCAAATCTGTGGCTTATTTTTTTTCTAATTTTACCAATTTATTCTTAGTCTGCAGGGGTTAGGAAAAGAATTGAAGAGAAGAATTAGTCTCATATATGTGGCAATGTGCAACTACATTCCTATAATAAAATTTGAGTCTTTAAGAAATAGGCTTCATGAGCATACGTTTCATGAGCAATATTTTTGATCATTATTTATTATTATAGGTTGAATTTCCTTAAGGAGCCTAAAAGATTTTGCTGTCAAAATGTCAATTAAATTAAGCAAAATGTTTTCACTTAATGCTAGCAATTTCTCTTAAAAATTTTGTTCTTCATACATAATAAATATGACCCTATTAACTATTGCTGCCTAACATCGTTGTTTGATTTCCCAGAGGAGCATGATGACAGAACTGACTCTCATCTTAGGGTGACTTTCAAAAGAGGAGGCAAGGTTAGTGACCTTACCTGAGTGTGTGACTTCAGATGTTTAAGAGGCAAGGTAGATAAAAGTTTGTTAAATGAAAAATGGATGGCCTTTTCCCTCACAGACTGGAATGCATTCCCCTTGTTGAGAAAGGAAATTGTGATGGGAATCTGGGACATCCTGAAATCGTAATGCAGGACAAGGACTCCTGAGTAGCAACTCATAGCAAGCCAGAACTGAGCAGCAGCTCACTGCTTATTAAAGCATTAGTGGAGTATTGAATTCTAGGAGCAGAAATTACTTAGTTTTTGGACATAATTTATTTCTTCTCAGGCAGCCACTGACCCTGAATTAGATCTAAGTGCATGAATTTTGGATTTGGTCACTGCATGGGACAGCACTGGACTCTTCTACTTCCTTAATTTGTGAATTTGGGTTCAGGGATTTCAGTTGCATGTTTCTTTGCTTATTTGCTTTTATTTGTTTCAAAGTGTGATTCCCTTTGGGGTCCCTTGACACCTTTCAGCTGAACAAACTCTAACCATGATCTCTTGCTGTAAAATAGGTACAGATACCCAAAGCCAGCACACCTACAGATACTACATTTGCCTCATCCAGTATGAAACTGAAAAAGGTAAAATTAAGACTTGAGTTGCATTTCTGAAAATAATTTCTCAAAGAGCAATGTAATTTTGGATTCAGGAGTCTTGGAATTTTTTTTTTCCTTTCTGCAATGCACTGGGCTCAGCTGTCTAGAAATGGAAATAAGAAACTAGGGGGTGGTTCTGCTTTTTTTTTTTTGTTTGTTTGTTTTTGTTTTGTTTTGTTTTTTTTTTAATAGACTCTGCTGTGCTGGCACTATTTTCCCATCTCCTCCAGTAATCTATTCTTACAGGCATGCAGGCTTTCATAAATTTTCTCTATGCAAAGTGAAAGGGCTCATTAGTTAACTGAGTCCTGCCTCTTAGTTTGAGGAAACAAAAAGAAAAAAAAGACTTCCAATAATCAAACACTTTTGGACAGGAAACAGGTGAAAAGGAATATTTAAAGTATTTCAGAAGAACTCCAAAAATAAAAGCAATATAAAACAAGGTGTTTTCTGATTTAATTTAGAAAATACAAATTGGAGATCTGTTGAGTAAATAAATGAAAAATAGAATCCTGCATCTGCAGTCTATCCATCTGTTCCCCTATCTCCAGCTGCAGCCACCTCTGATGTTTCTGAATGATATGAAAAATAATAAAGGAAAATTAAGACATGAGCCCTGAGAATACATCTGCCCAGTACATAAAGGAAATCTTTTCTCTTTGTTGATCCCCTGAAGTCTTGATAAATTTTGGTCGTAGAGGTTGTCTTAACACAGAGTTCCAGATGTTATGGGCACTCTAGGGGTTGTGCGTAATTTATTATCCTTTCCTTGGTCCACAAAAAGAGGACATGAATAAAGGATTTATACATTTATAAGCATTAAGGTCAGAAAGTACCAACACCTAAATTCCACCTAAGTCCTTGGACCTACTGGACACAGAATTTGGCCTAGAGGTAGATTAAATTATATCTCACAGAAGGATTTAATTATGTATATCTTTAAAGATCTAAATTCATGTTGAGTTGTCCCTGTCCTGTCCCACCTCCAGCCCTTTTAGGAGGCTGTTACTTAGTTTAATTATCCTCTAGGCTAGAAAACTGTGACTTACTTCAGGGCCTAATTTGTCTAAGTCTTCACAATAGAGCTTGTCAGGTCTTTGTCAACAAGCTCAAAAACACCTGCTATTGGATCTCTTTTCCGTGTGTAAGCACCTAGACATGATCAATCCACCTCTGCAACTCCTCTCACATAAGCTGAAGAGATTCAACTCTTTAAGCCTCACAGAGTACAACTTGTTTTCCGGCTGCCAGATCAAACCTCCCAAACCTTTCATCTCTGGCACTGTTATTAGGCTGCACCACTCTCTTGGAATGTGCGAGGGCTCTTCAAAGGGTTTTCAACTGACCATCTGATATTCACACTGAAGCACTGTCTGAGGGGATTTCGATATTTCTTTCTATTCAGAACTTGGCTTTAAGCGCCTGATGGCTATGGCTGGTTTAGGGCCCAGTAATGGATTTGCCACAAGCAAGCAGGAGAGCAGCTCACTGCTGTGGAAGGCAGATGTGACTCCAGGCTTCTCTCTGCTATGCAGAACTCATTCCTGGCACTATTTTTTTTACTCCCTCTGCTCTAGAAAATGAAGCTGTGGACACATGAGTGTAAGGAACAGCAAAGCTCTGCTTACACCTCATGAAATCCATTGAATGGATGAAGGGTAGGCAGCATCCCCCAAGAAGTGTCTCTCTTCTACAGGTTACAAGCTTTAATAAGAAGAAAAAAATCCTACAAGGGACAAGAACATAAATGCAAAAATGTGCATACACACATTGTTAATTGCTAATACAAACAAGTGTGATCTAGAGCAACAATTTTCAAAACACTTTCATGTTAAATGAGGGTCTAATGCATTTTCAGTGACATTTCAAGTCCTTCCCTTTCAGAGGGTGTGCCCCGGAGTCCACAAATATAAAATGTAATTCCATGTCTTTCCACTGATTTATGTGAGTTCTAGTCAGTTCCTCATTCTATGAGGGTTTAACTTCTAAAGATATAATTAAATTCACTACTTACTTTGTGCTATCTCTGATACCATTTCCAAATGAGATGGGGTGCTTATTAAACTCATTTTACAGGACTTTCTAGTGAACTATAAGCTAATTTACAAGTAAATAATGCTATAATTTAGGAAATAGTTGACCATATATTCCCTCAATGTTTTATACACTTTTCAGAGAATGAGTAGGCTTGAGGCAGAATAGAAATGATGGAGAGAAATGAAATGCATTATGTGCAAGCTCCTGTGCATTTAGAGACTTGCTAATTAATAAAATTACAACTATAAAAAATAATTAATATAAACTAAAAATAAAATCTTGGGTCTCATCTCTGATTTTCTCACATCCCCACTGTGGATCTTAAACACTGACAAGTGGATCAGTGTTTCTCAAATAGGGGCTGTGCTTACAGATATTTTATGCAAGGAAACAAAACAGAACATCTTTACACAGACCAGGTCCCTTGCTTGACAGGATTTTAATATATTCCTTACACACATGGACTCACAGTAGCAGCTCAGTGCCATATTTATTTCCTCACCTCACAGATGGAGTATGTTTTTCTCACCTTTCACATGATGCAGCACATCCCAAGAGAGATTTAAACCTCTTTTTCCTGTCTCCCATGTTCATTTATCAGCACCTGATTCCATTGTTTTCTAAAGTCATCCCTGAGAAGGCAATCTGAATATCAATTTGTAATAAACAGCAAGAATTTGATGCTGTCAAGGTGTCACTGTGCAAAATGAGTACCTGGCATTTCCAGACATTTCTGAAGTTTAAGTAACCTACCCAACCATCCTCAGCCACAAGGAAAGAACCATGTGTCACCAGCTCTGCTTCCTGTGTTTGATATCTCTCCCCTCAGCTCTTTCAATGCAATCCTTTGAGGTGCTTATTCTACCTTTTGAAGCACATTGCTGAATCTGCAGTATCCAAGCAGTGTAATTAGCATGTGAAAACTCAGTACTGACAAGGTAAATGCTTTTTCTGAACTCACTTGTGCTGCTGACACCAAAGCCCATTTTGACACAAAGGAATATGCAAACAGAGAAAAGAAAATCAGTTCCCCCCCTTTTGTCCAGCAGGATCTCACAATTTGCAAAGATCTGTCCATCACTATCTCATGAGTAGAGGTCCCCAGGTCAGAGCAGAACGAGGCTGGACTGTAGCTGTCCAGGGAAGAGCTGAAGGTTTGTCTCAGGACTAGGTGCAAATGAAGATAGGCCCCCAAAACAAGCCAAGAATAGGATTCACCAGGGCAGCAATGCATAGGATCCTGCAGTATTTGACCATGAGTCTTCTTGTGCTCTTGTCAGTGGCCATGGCTTGGAGGAGGACTTGTGCAGCTTCCAGAAAACAGCTGGAGATCTGACATGCCCCTCTCCTTTTAAGGAACAATGACAAATTGAATCCAAAAATCACAGATGATGTCTGCAAGCTCTAGTGTAGGAGTTCTGATTCATCAGCTTCCAAAGTCTCCCACATACAGTCCTATCTACTGCTCCAAATGCTTTCACTCATGTTCCATCGATTCCTAATACTAAAATGCAACAAAATAAACCTTCAATTTGTTTGGTCTCTATAAAGATTGCAGTTACCTGGCAAACATAATAATAAAGTTAGCTTATTACAGCAGCAGCAACAGCCGTATAACAATTTGCATTCTAGATCCATGCCCTCATTTCTTATAACCTTCAGGTGTTCAAAAGAGGTGCCTCATACTGAGCTATTAATTCTTTATTTAGGCACCTTGACTTTAAATGTACTGAGTACCTCTTGGCTCTGATGAATGTCAAATAACATTCAGATTTAGAAGATTGCATGAATTTCTAATTTTTTTTTTTCAGGTCTCTGGGTCTGTCCTTGAAGGAAAGGCAACCTCTTTTACATGTTTGTGCATATGTCTACATTGTGTTTAATAACAACACTAATTTTACCCTCTAATAATATTGATAATAACAACAACATTAAAAGGAGCAGGGGTGTGGTATTTTAAAATAAAAACAAACAAACAAACAAACAAAACAGGAAGAAAATGGCCCAACCAGCTATTCTAATGTTGCCAGCATTTAGGTTTCACAAGAAATACAAAATTTCCTATTGAAAGTAAGTCAGGTTTCTTAACAGTTGAGTTGCAATAAAAGCATGCAGACAGACAGGTGTGTGTTTATATACTTAATCTTTCACATTTCAAGATTTGTCAATTATATTAATGTTTACATATCAGTCACTTTGCATTTGACATTTTCAGACTCGGATTTGAAAATGCAGACCACAGTTTTTCTGTTTCATAATGCTTTTATTCCTTTGTTGCACACAAGAAAACTGAGTCTTCACGATAAACTACAGAGTACTGGTGTCAAGGCTTTACAATAACCATTGGAGCAGGCAGGTTGCACTTGCAGGTATCTAATGCAGAGAGGGAATCATCAGGTGGATGATTAATACCCGAATATGAGGATGTGGACAAAAATTTGAAATCATTTGGGAGCTAATGAAACTCTTATGTAGCTACTAGGGGGGAAATTCTCAAGGGCTTCAACAAAAGGAAGGAAAATAAATTGCCTGAAGTCACTCAGAGAGCTCTTACTAGGAACAACAGATGAGAAGTAAAAGCTGAGTAGGCAACGGAGACAAGTCTGAAGAAAAAGGTTTGTTTTTTTTTCATTGGAAATGTCTTTTAATTGCCATCTTGTCTGAATCCTGACAAAGAAGGGAATTAAGGTATTCAGGGTAATGGAAGAAAGATGGGAAAAGAAGAAGGAAAGTATTGAAGGAGGATGAGAGAGAAGGAATATAAGAAAATACCGCGTATCTGAGAGAGACTGAGGTGATGACCAGATAGGTCTTTTCAGCAGCACAGAGTTCAGTATGGTCCAGATGGAAGATCCATGAAGGCCTCCATATTGCTGGGCTCTGAGCCTTGCTTTTTCCTTTTTTTTTTCACTAAAAAATCAGGTATTGCTCATTTTTCTTTCATTATGGAGGGGTTTTTTTCCCTACTCCTTAAATCTGCTTTAAAATAAATACCTCCTAGGATAAAAACATAGACTCTATTTAATTTTAGGTACTACTAGTTCGAAAGTCAGTCTTTTGCAAGTTAGGACTTAAATCCAAGTGTTCAATTAATATAAGGCTCAAATTCTGATTAAGTGACCTGCAATTCACCCTTCTGCCCTCATATTAATTTTCTATGGATAATTATTAAATAAACATCCCTTTTAAACTGATTGTCTTTTGACCCAAATACGATGTAGGGCTTTTGTAACTTTATACTTAAAATTAACTGAAAAAGAAAACTAAATAAAGAAAAGTGGTTTTAATAACATACATTATAACAGCAACATTTCATAGATTTAAAAATTGTAATTTTTGGAAAAGGGTTAGCTTGAAATATATTGTTTAAGCAAAAAGGAGACTTCTGTCTTACAGGAATAGTACTCTAGGAACAGAGTGGACTCTGCTGAACTTAGGTATATGACCAAGTCCCAGACATTTTGGATTAGCTTAAAGTACTCCGGCAAGTCCGGCAAAAACCCTCACAGAGTATCAAGACCAACTCAGATTATCCATGACAAATTTGATAGAATAGAAAGGAGAAAATAAAAAGACATTGCTCAGATGGTGAACTCATTTCCTGCATTTTGTACTCCTTATCAAAAATAAATGCTGAAGGCTTTCTGAATGACAGAAAACGTGCAATTTCTTTCACAAACATATGTCTATGCTTTGTCTTATTGTTGTTGACAGAACCCTTCATTATGCCCTTAAAGAACAATTTTATGTTTATTTGTACTGTCTATACAGATTTGGAGACTCGTTTTATGAATTGCCGGAGAATGATGTCTTTTTAATAAAAGTTTATTACACTTTGATTGATTTCCCTGGTATTCATTTTGTGTGTCTGTGTTATAGAAACCCATTTTTTTTCTAAAACCCAAATTACTCTAACTAATGCACCAGAGGAGCACCATAACTGTTAGCAATTGACAATGCAAAATGTTTCACAGCTCCATTTGTCAATGCAGATGCCATGGAAAAATCATTGAGGGCTAGTTGGCCAGGATCCTTATTTATTAATTCATGGAGGTTTGCAAAAGTCATGAGTGTGAAGCAGCACAAATGTGACATAGAGCTCAGAGACTTGATCCCATTACCACAAATTAACAAATGACTATATATCTTCTGAACAGTAGTGGTGATGTTTAACATATCCATATACAAACATTTATTGGGAAGAAAAAAATATATCTTTAAAATGTTAACTTTTCTTACACACAGTGAAAGACACACTGTAAACCAAATATATTCACATTTTCCATAAACTAAAAGGATATGTAGATAAAGCTGCTGTGTCTCTGCTGATGTTTGGTAACTTGCTAAGCACCAGTAATTCAAACACAACTCAAAATACATGCAAGAATGTCATTTTTTGAATTTTCTCCCTGTGAAAATCTCTATATTATTTGCCATTATTTTTGATTGTTCTGGGAAAGATTAAAATTGCATGTGTTCCATCACTTCGTAAGTCAATTTTTTTCTCCCAACAAAGTCCCTTCTTTAATTCAAGTAATGTTCTTTAAAAATATCAATGTGTTTATAGTGGGGCACAATGGGATGAAATTAAATGTTTCAATAAAACCTGAGGTGTGTGCTATTCCCTCAGTGCTGGTGCTGCTTCTCGTATTGCCTATGGGGATGGTTAGATTAGACAGACACACTGAACATACTCTGTAGAGATTTTTAGCAGAGAATCATTAAAACAGTTTTGTCTTGCCTTGTATTGCTTCACCTACTCTCTGAGCAATGAATCACATCTCAATACAGACTACAATGACTGATTATTTCACAGCTAGATATTCATGCTGACCAAAGGACATAAGTGAGCTGGCAAGCTTCATCTTGAAGAGAAAGAAACTGGCAATACTCATTCAGCAACCTTTGGTGAACGGTGGTGAGGCAGCGTGACTTCAGCTGCTGAAAGGACAAAGCTGCTGGGCCCTGCTAGCAAGAGATAGGAATTAAGCCATGAAACTAATGAACAGCAGAGGAGCCGGAAAGCAAGGTTACCCTGTCCTTCTCCTGTGGAGATTGTCCTGGATTTTAATTCTCTGTCCTGCCTCCTGTGCAGTCAATAGCAGTCATTACACATGGTTAAAACAGATTTCTGTACGAATGTGCTGTTCTGAGAAAAGACACTGCTGCTTTCCAGTAGTGAATATCAGTAGTGCCCTGGGCAATCTAGATTTGGAAGTCAGTTTTCTTTGGGCAGTGCTCAGACCATGTCATGTCCAGAGGTCCCTTCCAGAATAAACTAGTCCACCATTCTGTGAATCTATTCCAGTCATCCCCCTCCAGCATTTGGCATCAAGAAATAGAAATGGTGCTTCATTGACCTGTGCTGGCCATGTTACCATAAAAGTACTCCAACACCAGAAGCGTGGGTTGAAAGCCGGGACTCCTTTTGATTGGAGCTGATGTGGGTCTGGTCTCCCTTAGAGGAAAGAAATCACAAAGAATGCTGCTGATAGCAGTGAGATTGCCATGTTACAGAAAACACAAAAGATCAGCCAGTTCACTCTTTTCACATAGCTTTGTTTCTATTTCCTTTAAAGACACTTGTTTCTGCTGCTCTTACACCTCATTCCCCCTTCATAAGAAAGGTAATATTCAATTATACAGAACTGCTGTAGGTAGTGCATGCCCACGCTATTTTGTGCACCACTCATCTGCTTTCTGAGGCTTCCAGGCATTCCAGAGCCTTTTTTTTTTTTTTTTTTATCTACCAGCCAGCATTTGATACAGAATCTGGAATTTATTTTGCTGCCAAAAGTGTACAAGGGAGATGGGAGACAATCTGTCAGCTTCTGCTAGAGCAAACACAAAGAACCATTCTCTCATCTGGTAAAACAATAAGATTAGTCCTTTTATCATTAATTTTTTTTCTCTCCTTCACTGCTTTGTAAACACTGCTTGTATGACTTTGCTTCTTATCATCTGCAAACTGAATCTGCTTTTGTTGAAGCAGTGTCAATCACAAGGGTTTTCCTGCTCATATACTTAGTGATATGACTGATTGAAAAAGAAGACAGGCTTTCATTTGGGTCTGCAATATGTGACATACTCACTGTTGGAAACATAAGGGGGGGAAAGAAAACAAAGGGAACAATTTGGTAAAATATAACCCAAAGTTCACTTGCTCTGTCAAAGAGATTAAGATTAAACTGAAGGAGGTCAAAGCTATTAACATTTAGACTACAGGGTATATAACAAGTTAGTGTCTGGTTAGATATTGTCTTTCTAATTGGAGAGAAGCTTGTTTCTAACTCTTTATGTAAACACTAGCATTAGCAAAAGCCCGGGTGGTCTCAGCACTGTAACCCAGTGGATACATTTGATCCATATCTCTCTGAAAAAAATGTCCTCAATGACCAAGCTTGCATTTAAATTGTAAATATGTCCCTTGATTCCCTTCTGCCAACTGTGACAGCATTTGCGAAGGGAAAACTTCACAGTGATACTTCTGGGGTCGCTTTAAATTTGTTTTCCCTAATGCCAAATTCTCCTTCACACCGTACACTTAGTTACAGTCTTATTTACGTTCAGCTCTTTGGACCCAGCAAGATTACTACAGCCATCAGGAAGGAGCACAGACATGACCTGATTGTTAATTAACTCCCATAGCAAGAGTGACTCTTACACAAGTCAGATTATTTATGGAATATCTTTCACATTTTCACATCACATTATTCTCTGATTTTTACTGTGCTATCACTTCCTGTTCTAAATCCAATGGCAGGTGAAACAAGGAAAAGCAAATTACATAGCAGCCAGCAGAGTTAGCCTTTAGAAGTTTAAACCTTTAGTTGCACTGACCCAAACAAATAGCACAATGACAATGCATTTTAGCATGTTTGCAGCAGATCTGGTGTGGTGGGTTGACCCCAGTTGGACGTACAGTGCCCACCAAGCCTCTCTATCACTCCCCTCATTGGTAGGACAGTGGGGAAGAAAGATTAAAAATAACCTCATGGATCAATACAAAGGCAGTTTAATAAAGCAAATGCAAATGCCATGCACGGATGCAAAGGAAAACAAAAGATCTTTTCTCTGTTTCCCATGAGCAGGCAATGACCAGCCACTTCCTGGGAAGTAGGGTTTCAGTACACATAGTGTTTGCTTTGGAAGACAAGTGTAATAACTAATGCCCCCTCTCCTCTCTTTTCTTAGCTTTTATTGCTGAGCAGGCATCACATTGTATGAAATATCTCTCTGGTCAGTTTGGGTCAGCTGTCCTGGCTGTGTCCCCTCCTAAAATCTTGCCCATCCCCAACCTACTGGTCAGGGAAGAATGTTGGATAGACTTCATGTTGTGTGAGCACTGCTGAGCTGTAGCCAAAACACTGGTGTCTGTTGTCAACACCTTTCTATTTACCAACACAAAGCACAGAACTGTCAGGGCTGCTATGAGGGAAATAAACTCCATCTCACCCAGACCTGGTACACCTGATTAATCTCTCTGCATTAGTATATTTTCTGAGGATTAATATGTTTTGG
Source organism: Pardalotus punctatus (assembly GCA_013400915.1). Classification (NCBI taxonomy): domain Eukaryota; kingdom Metazoa; phylum Chordata; class Aves; order Passeriformes; family Pardalotidae; genus Pardalotus; species Pardalotus punctatus. Next base: position 44,432 of record VZTX01025497.1, read on the forward strand.
TTTGGTATGTGAAGAGCAAAACCAGCAATCTCATACAGGGGGATGGATAAGTGCAAGAAGAGTGAGCTTGTGGCCTCCTCCTCATGCACTGTCATTATTCCAAGTGTGATCCACCAGAGCTTCATTTCTGTGAGTCCCCTGCTTTCCACAGGTTGTACTGCTTCAGGGGGATAGGTAAACATTCACAGGAAAAGGATAATGAAAATTTTGAACTGGAAATAATCTTTATAAATTTATTTTGGCTGTTCTGCTAAAATTTGAACCATAGGGTTTTTTCTCCCACAAGTATGTGGAAGCTGGAGAGGGCTGTGTTCAATGATCTGTTCCACAGAAAGACTTTTACTGTGAACTTTCCTGATCTACTGGCCATTCTCTGTCATCTACTTAGTGTGATTTCCTGCATCACCAGAGGAAGCCCTACATCTAAAACTGCAGTTTAATCATCATCATTTTGCAGTGAATAAATACAGTTCCTTGCCCAAGCAGCTACAGCCCAGGGCTTCCTACAAACCTCTTTGAGCATGGAGGGCAGCCCCTCAGTGACACGCTTAATAGTGCCATCACCTCAGCTTTAAAAACCTGTTGCCATCCTTTGATATGAGGAAGGCAGTGTGTATGAAATTTTCACCTTCCATTTGGAGCACAGCCTCACTGAGTATGAGGATCATCAAAGCTTTTCAGGCCCATCTGCCTACAAGTTACATGTGGCTTTCTCACCTCTCTGACTGTCTCTGTTTTATCTTTTCACCTGCCACTGGTCCATCACTCCATGCCTGCTGACACAACAGTGTCACCACCATGAAAAGCATGATTAGTCTGCCCAGTTCTCATTTGGCCAGATGCTTGTGAAAGCATGAGAGTGTCACATTACTATCTCATTAGTTAATCCAGTTGGCAATGCTAAGCACACTAGTCTTCTAGTGGAAGAGATGGCATAAAAATTTTTCAGGGAGAGGAGTTTTCTTCAAGCAGATAAATAGAAGCCTGTTATTTTGGAAGGAGCAGGACCATTTATATTCAGCTTTTTGAAAAAATAATTAAAATGTGGCAAAGACTGACGTGTATTCATGAAATGTTTGGCACTAGAGAGTCTGCATTTTTCATCAAAAAAGTAATTTCACAAATCTCCATTCTCCAAGAGATTCATTTGCCTGAGCATTTAAAGGCCACAGAAAAATATCATTTTATTATTATTAATTATAGTGACAGTCCCAAGGGAAAAAGGTCATTTTATGAAAAGCAGAGGGTTTCAAAGAGAAATACATTTTTGACAATGTAAATTGACCAATTCTGTTGAACATTGATCTAATTGAAAGATTAAATCATAACTGCACAAAAAATATAATAGGGTTTCAAATTAAAAAATACACAAGTGTATTGTAAGTGTTTAACATCAACAAGCCAAAGATGAACAGAATCATAAGTGAGGTATCTGTAAAATGTTTTTAAAAAAGCCCTAGCAGGAAACATATACTAAGAACATACTGCAAATGAGATCATCCTCCATAGTGCAGGGCATGAAGCTGGCTGTCATTTCTGAGTCCACTAGCAGTAACAATACAGCATCAGATCCTAGATCCACCAAAATTAGCAGCATCTCCCACTCAAGAACCAGTTTCCTGGTTTCTAGGGTACATGTGATACTGAAGCCTGACTCTTTAATCCACCTTACCATCTGGCAATCTATTGACGAGAGCAACAAGAAAGCACAAAAAGCTGAGACAGGCACTACACCCTTTTTAAAGTATCAGTTGGGGTGGAGCTGTTAAACATATTCCACTTGTTATCCATTCCTTTTCCTTGGGGAGTATTCTTTGGGAAGCCAGTTCTCTCCTTCTCCATCAAAGTAAGGTAGAAGAAATATGACAAAACTAGGTAATAGGCTCAAAGACATAAGTAATTCCTTATCTGTATATTGGTGTGCTACAAAAGAGGTACCAAAAGGTACAGGTTTTGTGTGTGTGTGTTCTTACAGCCTTCTGCAAGTAATTATCAGAAGAAGAGGAAAACTATCTACTTAAATAAGTATCCATAAAACAAGAAGAAAAATAAACCATGCAGTGTCAGCACTTCAATATGAATAGCATGGTTTGGAGTTTTCATGCCACCAAATTAATATATCCTTGGAATAAGCCATAAATTATAAGTTCCTTAAAAAGTGCTGTATCCAACACTTTTGGAATGCTGTATTGCATTATTTTATCCTTATAGATGAAAATAAAATATCATAGAAGTAGACTTTAGAAATCAGCAGTAGTTTAGATAAAAGTGATCATGATTTGCTTCTGTTTGTTATATATAATCAGAATTAAGTCCAGACCAGTAATATGTATATTTGATGGATTGCAAGAGCCAATTTTGCAAAGCTGAAAACAATTATGAACTAAATCATTTGGGAGAAAGAAATTAGACAGGAAATGTGGGTAATAACTAGAAATTGTTTAAAAACATTTTACCAGAGGTTTAAAAAAAAAGAATGAAAGCTGGACTAGCCTAAATGTTGACTTGCATAAAAGTGAAAACAGCTATGTAAATCAAAATAATTACTCAAAAAAAGTAATTTACTAGAAGTCTTGAGAATTAGACAGAAGATAAGAACTACAGAAAATTAATAAGGATGGAAGCAAGAAGTAAGGTTTTTCATCAGACTTAAGGATAACAAGAAAGATTTGTGGTCTTTACACAGAAGTGTAGCCATCTTAATAATGTATGCAAAAATCATTGTATTCTGTAAATAAATCTGATCTCTCTTTGACAAATAAAACAGACAAAATCGGTTTTGCCATAAGAAGACAATGCAATGCTGTTCATTCCAGTAAATCAAGAGAATGTTAAATAGCAATTTAAATCAGCAGACCTGCATTAATTTACAACCAAGAGGTTTAAAAAAGCTGGCTGAAGAAAATTCTAAACCATGGATATTGCTTTTTGCTATGTCTGAGAACACTGGAGAAGTTCCAAGAAGGACAGAAAAAAAACCAAATAAAATAAAAATTTTTAAAAAATTTTAAAAAGCCAACATCTCACCAATTTTATTGTTTTAAGTTATGTGTGTAACCCAGGCAATTGAAGCCCTTTTAGCCTGAGATGAAAGGATAAAATAATGTAAAAGCTAATAGAGGGCTAGAGGTGTGTATGCAATTTACCCTAAGCAAAATTGTTTAGCAGAAACAAGAAGTTCTTGTGAGCCTTCCTGAAAAACTCAGCTTATTTACTGGCCCTAGGAGGCAAAGGAAGGCAAATGTTGCCAGGCATATAAAAGATAAGATGGCCCAGCAAACCAGAGTCCTTCCAAGTTTACGAAGAACCTGTGAACAAAAGTAACAAACAGCACTGGCATCAGAAAAGTCAGTGTTTGTCAGAGCCCATACAGATGTGAATAACCCTTTACACAGAATAAAGAACCTTTGGAAAGTGGATCCTTCATCTTTTGTAGCCACGCTTTTTAAGTCCCCCAAAGCTGGCAGTTTTTGTAAACCTGTCTCTTAATTTCAGATGTCCTGTTTTCCAAAGTGATATTCAAGCAAGGTTTGTCTGGCCCAGAAGCAGGGAAGAAAGTCTTCAGTGAATCTGATTCTGTTTACTGAGGAACGTTCAGCACAAAGATGTTTTCTGTATTAGTACAATTCTGAAATGGTGAACCTAACCAGGTAACACGACTAATAATTGGTACAACTTGCTAACTGGTTAGGGTTAACTACGTGTAACATCTCCATTGATTTATGACTGTCAGGTTCACAGGTCACTTAGATTTTTCAATTTAGCACTTTTCCCCAGCTTTCAATTGAACATTTTGAACCAGGTGTTCAATGGATTGATCGATATAAAGTACAATAGGTCTCTGCACCAGTCCATAAACAAAGCTGACTTTTATAGCCTTGGTGTGATTTAAACCTTTAACACTTTGAACCATTCTGCAGCACTCTTGCCATGTAAGCATATGCTTCTCTTCACTTTCCTTAATTGACATCAGATTGTGACTTAGCAGCACGCAGGACAATGAAAGCTGCTGTGTGCCTGAAGGGCCTGATCCTGCAAATGTGTGTGCATGACCCTGCATGCAGGTAAGGAACTCCTTTGATCCCAGTGAGGCTACTCACATATATAACCCTGTTAAGGTGAATTAGTTGTAAGGGAAGGATTGACATTTGAATATTGAGCTTTGTGGTTAGGGAGAGCTTTCCTAGCACTCAGAGGCCATGGGGAAACGCAAATCTCATTTGCTCAATGTGACTTATGCAACTTACAAAATTTATCCCTATGTCAGGTTTGCTCCTCCCCATAAAAACAGACTCATATGTTCACCTTTGCAGCCTGCCCCCCACCTTGCGACTGTACATATCAGATGCAGCTTTGTAAGGGCTCATGTCTACCTGACCAGCTGAATCTGATGCCTGGTTCAGGGAGGAAAAGACAGATATCAGGAGAAGAGTGAAATGCAGCTGCAACCCTCAGGGGTCCTCAGTCTGTAGACCCCTTACTGGATGCCAAACTCTAGGTCTGCACCACAGCACTGGAGTGAACCCACCAGATGTGTCACCCCCCATTGCATAATTTGGCCCACTGTTCACCCCTAAATTAGCAAAAGCTAGGTTTTCAAAGGTTTGGAGAATGAACAGCTCAAATCAGATTTCACAAAGGACCTCATTCTCACTGCTCCTCAGAGTGCAGATGGCAGAGCAAGGAAGGCTCTTCAGTTCTGAAGCCAGGGTTACTCCCATAAGGAGCTGGAAAGGAAGGGGTGTCCCCACTTTCCTTCCTCAGCACATGTCACTGAGCTGCCATTCACACACACACACCCATCACATTGTTCCTGAGTAAGTGCTGCTTGTTTGGCTGACCTTTGCTGGAGATTTCTCTAGAACAGAGTCTGTCTGAGTAAATATCCCTCAGGCATGTGGAAAACGGGTAGGGATAACAGATGAAGTCAACACATAGAAGAATTTACCGTCTTGCCCGGAGGTAAGAAGCAGATCTTCCTTAAGCACTTAAATAAGTACAACTGTTTTCAACTCAGTGTTGGTATAAAATAATAAAGAAAATAACCAGTCCTGCTTTCTTTAAAAAAGTGGGAAGAGAAGGGAAGGGGAGGGAAGGGGTAGGGGGAAGGGGAAGGGGAAGGAGTAGGGGGAAGAGGAAGGGGAAGAAGAAGGGGAAGGGGAAGGCAAAAAGGAAGCGGAAGGGAAAGAGGAAGAAGGGGAAAAAAGAATAGCACTCTGAGCTATCACCACAATCCAACTTTCATCTCACACACTAAAAAGACGTAGAAAATGTGAAACAGTTGCACAAGTCTTAAAGAGCAAGTTAAATGACTACCACAGACTGGGATCTTTTAATATCTGTTGAGCTGAGTGTCATAGACTACACACATTTATGCATTTAACACAGCTTTAAATAGTATACATAAATGCATGTCGTTGAGCAGTGACAGGAGAATCAGGGAAGTACTTATAAAAATATCCTCCTTCTGTGTTGCTATTTCACCTTGAAAAAGTGCCATATTCAGCATCCCAGCCCTGGTCCCTGAACACCTTCCTTTGACATCTATCCCAGTGGATCAGCCTCTGAGCAAAGCAGAAGTGTTTGAGAAGAGGTCAAGTTTGGCCTCAGAGGGTATATTTTGAATCAGCTTTCTTATGTTCTTACACCATCAAAACCTGAGAAATGGAAATGAATCATGTTTGGATTTCTGCAAGAAGCTGGGGATTATGCAAACTATTTCCTGATACATTATAAGGAGAAATGCTTATTTTCATAAGTAATGTATTTATCTAAAACTGTAGCCAAATAAAAGGCCCCCATTCTTTAACAGTCAGATACAGAAACTGCTATAATTTAACAAACTGCAAATGAAAAAGAAACTTCTGTTATGAAGCTACCCTCATAAAATAGATCTTGTTACAAAAAGAACTTGCTGTAAAATAGAAGCAGCACTAAGAGCAGAATTGTGTATGTCTGGAATGAGATTTTACCTTAAATGTTATTCAGTAAATGAAAAGAATCATTAAATATATTACAAGCTTTTACTAGAACAATCCATCAAAGTATTTTTATTGTCATCTTCTTTTACAAACTCACTGAAAATTTTGAGGGAAAGGGGCCAGAAAATCAAGAAACAGCTAGTTTCATAAGAAAAGTATTTTTGTTCATAACTTCAAGGCTGGTACAGCGGCTGTCAATGACCTGGGCGAGGTCCAGTGCTGCCCCTCAGACACTGTAAGACTGGACAGCTGAGTCACAGTGAATCTTCATGATAGTGGTGTTCACTTTATCAGAAAAGGAGAGAGAGTCTGATTATGGTTTAGCCATTTTATTGTTGCCACTGTCCTGATCTCAACTTGCTTGGGGCAAGTGAGGATGCTCCTTCTAGAGCTACATTTGCATTTACAGGGGCAGTGTTTGTATAGTGTTTAGTGCAGTGGGCTGCTCTTCAACTCTTAGAGATCAAAGACACTATAGTTCTACTACTAATTATGATGGGCATGGATATGTTGATTTTCACTCAGGAAAAGGCTGATAGATTTGCATTAAGAGAAGTAACAGATGGAAAAAAGACAGAAAAATCTCATGGAATCATAAAATATAGAATATGTTGAGTTGGAAGGAACACACAAGGATCATTAAAGTCTAACTCCCAGCCCTGTACAAGACATGCCAAGAATCACACCATGTGCCTCAGAGCATTGTCCAAACACTTCTTGAGCTCTGTCAGGCTGGTGCTGTGACCACTGCCCTGGAAAGCCTGTTCCAGTGCCCAACCACCTTCTGGGGGAAGAACCTTCTCCTGATATCCAACCCAAACCTCCCCTGACACAGCTTCAGGCCATTCCCTCAGGTCCTGCCATTGGTCACAAGAGGAGAGATCAGTGTCTGTCCCTCTGCTTCCTCTGTGAGGAAGTTGTAGACTGCAAAGAGGTCTCCACCTTCTCCACTCTGAATATCTCTCTTATGGAAAGCTGTCCAGCCATACATCTGCTAAACAGCTTGTAGACAAAGGTAATGTACATTTAGAATTAGTGGCATTTTTGGTTATTTTTTAGCACAGGATCTACCTGAAAACAGCCATACCTGTGTGTTGCATTGCTTAGAATACCACAGTGTTTTAATTTTAAATTGACTTTTAAAATAAAAATAGCTGTGATAAAATATAACAAGTAATTATTTTATATTGGTGTCCAGACAGTTGCACAGGAAAATTATTTATAACCAATTCAAAACATTTGAAAATCTCATTCTTGATTGAAATTAGAAAAATTATATTTACTAATTTAAAAATTCACTAACTAGGCCCTTTGAAAGTTTATGTACAAACAACTTGAGACCCTCAACCTCTAATGGTTGTTTATGAAGTTCATGAAGTTCATTTTTTATTGCTTGGCCATATCCTTAAAAAAAACCCAGATTATTAAACAAATGTTAGGCTGATCTGTGTCCAGACAACAACTGTGAAGTTCTGCAAAAATGGTCTTTTTGAAACTCTTCATTATTAGGGCACCTCTGATAAAGAATAACTGTCCTGCAATATCTCAAGCCTATTGACGTCTGTTATAAATTTCCCCTTTCTGCACCAAAATGAAAGATGCAGAACTGCACTTCAAAAAACTGAATTCCATAGCCAGGTAGCTTAATTTCCAATCCATTTCATCCATAAAACATAATCTACACACATGGACCACATTATAGGGAATTCATAGGTAAATGAAAAAGAGCAATTGAGTGAATGAGGAACATAAGATGCAGCCATATCCTGCAAAGCTTTTTCTAAACAAGTACCAAAAATCTTAAAATTAACCCACCACTCTACCAAATGGTCTCAGTCAGATACAAAATTACCTATATTCAGGCATAAGCAAGGCCAGACCTCTTGAAACTGAGTGTAACAGAAAGGCCTCAGCTCCAGAAAAAAACAGTGGTTCATTAAATGAAATGAAACATTTGCATTTAGACATAGACAAAAAGTCTGGGATGAAAACCTGCCTAAAGTTCATGGCAGCTTCAGGCAGAAGACACACAAACAGCTGAAGAGCCTATCTTAATTACTCACCAGAAAGCTGAAAGAACAAAGGAACTCACTTTATAATGGCATTTTCTGGGGAAAAAATATTCCCAGTTCAAAGAACAGCAGAAGAAAAAATTTCAAGACAAGTTCAGTTAGAAAAATCACAGTCACTACTTTATAAAAAGCATTGAAATGCTGTATTCAGAAGGTGTTCCTAGGAAGACTGCATCCATCAGTGAACTATTCCAGGTCATCTGTAGAGCACTGGTCAAACACAAGAACCACAAGCTTGCTGAAGCCAGGTAAGCCCTTTATTAAGAGAAGGACCTTTTTGATAACTGTAGAGCAAATTCATTGATTTGGTTTCAAGTAAGAATACTTCAATCCTTGTTTCGCATATTGCCTCCTGCAATGTTACCTTGTCATGTATAGAGTGCAGAGAGCTTGAGGATAGTAATGAATATGCAGCCAACATTTCTCTTAGTGGCCAGTTTTCTAAATGTGGGCAGGGAATCATATGCACATGCACTAATCAAGCTTCCATCTTTCCACAGGAGGCTGCTCAGAGAGATATATGGTAGTAGGATTTGTGTTATGTTGCTCAGGGAATAGGGAACAGATGGAGCAAATTTAATTCCCAGGGCCTATGGCTGCTAGGGGATTCCCTCGTGCCACTTAAGTCTTTGAAGTAAAAAGAAAGAAAGTTTCTCAAACCACATAAAGAAAATTTTACTCCCTACTAACTTGTCTGTTTATTTTTAAAAACTCTTTCAGCAGAGAAAACATTTCTCTGCAGCAGATATAACAGCTGCCCCAGATCCATGGAGCAATCCCATGGTGTACACTGTGGTTGTCCTGACAATTTCCTTTTTAACGAAACCACAAAATGATGGGATGCCAACCACAAGAGAGCATATTATTCTGATGTTCAACACTTACATGTGGAGAATATTAACTGACCCCTTTTATTGATTAGTTACACCTTTTAATGCCATTAGGGAAAGGGTTAGTTTATAGTCTTACTGAGTGGGACAGGCAAGTGACACATAGGGCTTATAAATCACCCAGCTCACAGGAGCTTCAGCAGCTGTGCAAATGTACAGATGTGGACAAAATAGAGGTTAATTGTATTGTTAGTCACATGAACAGAAACACATAGACAAGTGTTACTTTGAAGAAAACAAACTAATTTTAATCATGGGGAATATAGTCATTATTGATGACAGTTGGCTGCTGAATTGAAGCATCTCAGGATGCTTGGTCAGAATTCAGGAAAGTCAACAGGACTCGGCAAGGTAACCCAAGAGTCACCAGCACAAAGACGCCAGACAGGGGTCATGGTCCCCAGGCAATGGGGGGATTTCTAGAGACAGAGCAGACCACTCTGAGTAGCCTCCTGCCAGGGAGGGCTGCTTACTTATTACACTGCGAGCAACTGCAAATGCAAGTATTGAGGATGCAGCCAGGAGTGGGCTGAACACAAGTCAACAGGAAGCAAAATCCTGTTGTCATTTTTAAAGCCATGGGGTCTGCTTCCCTTCTCTCCTCTGGCTTCTAATTTCCAGTCAATCTCTAAGAGAACATATGAGGATAATATTTAAACTGTGATTTAAGCCATGGCAGAAGAAAAAGTGACCAAAGTAGTGCCGGGGATCTTTTGACTAACAGAGCATTTAGCTGCTCTTTTGTTGACTCAGCTTAAAAGAGGAAGAAATGTTTGTATTTATTTTAGGAAAACATCAAAGGACCATCCTTCCAATCCTGACTATAGCCTCTAGGTACTTGCAGTGATTACTGCAATAGCATCTCTTTTTTGCTCTGGCTGAGGCAATAACTCTGAACTTACTCCTTGGAATCAGAGTCTAGCTTCTGTGGTGTTTCCTCTTCCATCTCATCCTGTCAGAGACTGGAAGGGAGTTGCATCCCTGAACCTAAAGTTCTTACAAAGACGCATTTATTTGCATGTTTCATGTCCCAGTGTGGAGCTGGAAGGGGATGAAGGGAAATTTACCAGTGCAAACCCTAACTTGTGGCATAGCATCCTCCAGCTGCAGGTGGGGAAAGTGCTGACACACATCCTGTGAGGTCCTGCACGCTCTCCCTTCACCCACCCTCATGTCCTAAACCCACAGAGGGAGAGCCAACCACCCAGCACTAAAGGCATGCAGCCACATCCCACCTGCACAAAGCAGCAATGGTCAGGGACAAGGAGCTGATCCTCTTGGGGAGAATCTAGACAAACCTCTCATGAAAGGAAGCATGCAGCACTTAACCTTATTTAGCACTTAACCTGTCTGTACACAGAGATAATATTGATAAAATTGTCCCTTCTCTGCAGAGCCCAGGACAGGGGCATGCCCAGGCTCAGGGGATGATCTGGGCTCAGGAGAGAGGGTCTGCGGGCACAAGAGGGGTGGTGAGAGGTGAAAGCTGCTTGGTTCCTTCTCTTACATGCTGTCCCACTGCACAGGAAAATTAACTTGCACCAGAAAAAGGCACATGAAAAAAGGAGAAGTGCAAATTACCTTTTAATTTCACAAATGAGAAGGGAAAGGTAAGACAAACTATGCTGCTCTTAGGTCCAATTCCTTTCATGTATACTTCCTGGGGCAGTGCAGTTATGTGCCTACCTAATAGCTCAGTCTAGCTCCAGCAATCATTAGTTTTCTTAGGAAATGTTCTAGCAGTAAGATACAAAAAGTGGGTAAATTTATTTGGTCCTTAGTGCTGAAGTATGCATAGAGAGAGATGTATAGATAACGTGTATAAAAATACAACTACAGGGGTACACATATACATGGAGCTTAATAAAAATAGATCTGGTACCACTTTCTGTAGGGGTGGAATAGAACGAAAGAAAAAGAGGGGCACACATGAATTCAATAAGTTCAGGCATAATTACCATGAGTAAATGTTAATGCATAGGGATGAACTTTTATTTTTACTTTATACATATTAATAGGCTGCCTCTTTGTGAAAGAGTGACATCAGACATTGATAAATTTGACAGAAGTGAAAAGAAAAAATGGTTGCACTATTAGGAACATTCCTGAGGTGGTGTTGAATGGTGTCTTTGATACATCAGCCTTCAGTCTACGAGCACATTCGTATTAACTTGTGTGTACATCCAGAATTCAAATGAGCTGCTCCTTTAGATGCTGACTTTTAGCAGCAGTCCCACCAGACAGGCTGGAATCAAACCTACAGTTTCAGAATGTGGTATCGTATAATTTTCTCAGTACAGTTTGTGCCTGCTGACTCTCTCAGAAGATTAGAGAAAGAGGCAGCATATAGCAGGTCATTAAAGATCCACACAAGGCTGACGAGTGAAAAAAAATCTTCAGTGAACACACTGCTCCAAGCACACTCTCCTATGCCAAGTAATCAGTGCAAGGCTGTGTTTATAACATTGCTGAAAACAGAGAGATGACAAATTGCTTGGAATGTATTCTCTTAAAGGCAAGGGAGGGCTAACCGCTGATGTCTGAACTCCTCAAAAATGTCTGAACACTGGTGCATCACCACAACATGGGTGCTCTTTATAACCCTTCAAGAAACCACTGGGAAAACAGTGCTACACACCTGCAATATATGTGTTCATCTGGAATAATCATACCAGTACAGTAACTGAGAATCTTAGAGTTAAACCAGCATACACAGGTGCATCACATGGCATAGGATTCACAGTGAGCCTAGAAATAAATAAAAAGCTGAAGTCATGCATCTTTTTCTCATTAGTCCATTGCTTTTAAAAACTAGACATCAGGAGGCTGGAATTTTAAGATGTGAGTTAGTACTACTGACACACATGTCTGAGCAGCTTCAAACAAAAGGAAAAAAAAAAAGGAAAAAATTTGGAAAATGGAAAAGGAGGCAGCCATGGAAAATGAATGCATAAAGAGAAGAAACAGAGATGAGTGAATGTGTGTTAGATTATACACATTAGTCTACTGGAAAATTTTGTTTTGAAATCTGGCTTTATAGAAATTTGGGCTATTCAGTCAGATTTCTGTTAGAATGTCTTCTTCTAAAAGACAACAGAAAAAACAAAATTCTTTTTTAAAAAGCAAAGTATTGAATAACCATTTTCCCCTCCTTTGCCCCATTAACATGCAAGTACTCTCTTTGGAGACAGATACAGAAATAATAAATGAATATTCACCTTTCTGTTCATCACATAAGAAAACACGATTGGGCTTGTATTCAGTTTTTATCTAGTTTCATAAAACAGTTAAAAATATTTGAGGTTTTTCTCTTTCAAAAATATCAAAGTCTCCTTTTGGTAAGCAATTGTAGGACATCATCTATATTTTTTCTTTTTTTTTTTTTCAGATGTCAACCATAAGACTGCTGGGAAATTAATTAACATGTATAGCCAAGATTATGAGAAACAAATTAGTAACAAACCTTAGCTCTTCTATGCAAAAAAACAAGGATTTGAGTCTATTCAAGACAAACAGTTTTTATCAGACCTACTGTATATTTGAATCTTTCAATGCCTAGTATCACAGTATGCCTAGTAGTTAAAGATAATTAAAGTAATAACACACCTGTTAACTGTGCCTAGCATCAGACTTCTTAGAATAACTAAAACAAATTGGCTGAAGGTTTGAAGATGCAGTGTGCATGCTCCTGCTGGCAGGGAAGCCTCACACCCTCATCCTGTTTTCAGTGAAGTAAGACAAGGGTACTTCTATTTCAGAGCAGAAGCCACAGTCTAACAGACTAACTATTTTACTGATCATTTTCATCTTCATAATCAGGTGGACCAATTTCTCTCTTTTTCACCTGCCAGAAGCAAGCACCTTTTAAGTAATGTTTCTCTTGAGAGAAAGTACTCCAACTGCTTACTTGTCCTCTAAATTGCTGTTAAGTGTTCAACAGGTCTTTTACCTTCTCTTAAAGAAGCCCAGTGTCTGTAAGCCTATTCAAGATTGGACCTGAGTTTTCCCTCACCCCATGTTTTCAGCACCATCAACATCAGCACTTTAAGCAAGCATCACTGTCTAAAGAGCAGATTGCTTCTGCATGACAGAAATGCTCAAATACTGTGCTGCTATTCAGCAAAAATCTATTCAAAAATCATAGATAAGCAGAAAGAATTTATTTAAGGGGTCCTGTTTCTACAAAGCAATATGCTTACTGTAAGGAGAGAGGTGTTGTATTTAACTGGCAATGACCACTTTGAGCTGGCAATAACCTGCAACAACAAATACATCCAAGTGTTTTATTCATCCATGGACACTCATTTTCATCCTCCTGCAGATACATTCTTTCTACGTGTCCAGTGGCTAGAAGCCAAGAAACTCATTTTATGCTTGATAATTTGTTGCTAATCAGTGCTAATCTGTTTGGGAAAACATGTATAGCTCAAGCACAAAGAGAATCAGATCCATTTGGCTGCATTTTTGGTGACAGCTCATCACCAAGAGCAGCTCTCTGACCTCTTCCGTGGAACCCGCATGGAGGTTCACTCACTCATGCAAGTTGTTCCACACCAAGAACCAACAAGAAGTCTGTGCTTTTTGAGACCTAGACATTTAAAATAAAAGTAACAAATGAATTCTGGTGCAATGTGCAACAATTTCACTGTTCACATCTCTGAAAGCAGTAGTCACTACTAACACAGGTTTACCACTAAAAAAGCTTGTGGGAACCTGGTTTGGTCCTACTGAGACCTACTCAACTAAAAAAAAGTAGAGAGAACTTTGTAAAGAAGGTGCACATCATGCCAGCTTTGCTTTGAATTTATGGTACTTAAATTGGGCAGATACCTGTCACCTCAGTATTTTATATGGGCAACGATTAGGAGCAAAATTTGTATCAAAGAATCACGGAATATGATGAGTTGGAAGGAACACACAAGGATAATCAAGTCCAATTCCTGCCCCTGCACAGCACCATCCCCAAGAGTCACACTATATACCCAAGAGTCACACTATATACCCGAGAGCATTGTCCAAATGCATCTTGCACTCTCTCAGGCTGGTGTTGTGACCACTGCCCTGGGGAGCTGTTCCAGTGCCCAACCACCCTCTGGGTGAAGAACCTTTTCGTGATATCCAACCTAAACCTCCCCTGACACAACTTCAGGCCATTCCCTTGAGTCCTGTCCCCAGTCATCACAGAGAAGAGATCCGTGCCTGCCCTTCCTCTTCTCCTCATGAAGAAGTTGTAGACTGTGACGGGGTCTCTCCTCAGTCTCCTCTTCTCCAGGCTGCACACACCAAGTGACCTCAGCCGCTCCTCATTTGGCTTCCCCTCCAGAACGTTCACCATCTGCATAGTTCTCCTTTGGACTCTCTCAAATAGTTTAATGCCTTTCTTACACTGTGGCACCCAAAACCACCCCCAGCACTCAAGGTGAGGCCACCCCAGGTCAGAGCAGAGCGGGACCATCCCCTCCCTTGCCCAGCTGGCAATGCTGTGCCTGATGCCCCCCAGGGCAGGGTTGTCCCTCCTGGCTGCCAGGGCACTGCTGGCTCATGTTCAACTGGCCATTGACCAGGACCCCCAGGTGCCTTTCATGGCACTGCATTCCCCAGTCTGTACATACATCCAGGGACAGTCCATGAACACAACCCTGAAGATTGCAGCTTCCCCATAAAAACAACTGTGCACTGGGGAGGGAATGGAAGCAAATACCCCAAACGTAGTGAAATCTCACAACACTTGGCTTTCAAATCCTGGGAAGGCGCTCAGACAACAAATATTGATTTTACTTCATGCAAAATAATGTTTATGTTATTGCTGAAAAATTCCATTCCTGACATTTTCCTGTAGGCTTTGAGCCATATGTTTTTGCATAATACAGCAAAGGCGCAATTAAACTCCTCTGCAAGATGGTGCTCTGCCAATGCCAGCGCTCTCCTGAGGAGGAGCACTGCAGAGAGGGAAGCCAAGGCACACACAGGCTGTGGGCACTCCTGCATCTTGCCCTCAATCCGAGGGCTCAATTTTGAGCCAAGGCTGCTGAAGCATGTCTCAGCTCAGCTTGACAGATCCATAGGATGGTTATTCAAATGCAATGTTGTCCCAGTCTCATCTGGAATGCCTGCATGACAGCATTTCCCACTCACCCCTTTTTTTTTTATTCATTAAAAATAAGACAGCATGAGCCTCTGAGAAACCTGTCTGTAAAATAAAGGTCTGCACTAAAGCCAGGTATGAAAAACTGTCTTCCTGACAAGCAGTTGCTATTTGGAGGTGCATCTATCTCTCAGGGAATCGGTTACGTGCCAGAAACAGAGAAACAATCCCATACAAACTGCAACATTAGGGGAATCTTAAGGCTGAAATTTAAGCACTAAAAAGCCAGAGTGCACCTCAGGAAAAGCTAGATTAGCTACCTTATCACTGCCTGCAAGCACATATACAATATTACAGCCCTTAATTAAACAGACATGTTTTCTCTCTGACAGAATGAATCCAATGGTGTTCTAGATTTTCTGTGTTTAGCATATATTAACAATTTGTCTCTTTACTGTGTGTCCATCATTTAATTAGCATAAAATCCCCCTAGTCCTCTGTTCAATTGGTCATCTTTATAACACATACCCTTATCTCAAAGGTACTTATTTTGATAATTTCATCAATACAGATGTACAATGCATTCCACAAGACATTTTTCTCTTTAGAGACAGATGTACTTCTTAGCAGTAATTCATTACTTATTACCTTGCAAGCTGTTTTTCAGACAAATAAACTCACAGTTCCATTACCAGTATCTTTTAATGATGTTTCTGTTTCAGATTGCTTTATCATTGGAGTCTAATCCAAATTTCACTGAATTTTCCCATTCATTTCAGTGAAAGGCTCTGTTTGTCATTTTCCAAGCAGCTCAAAGCACATCTCAGGAAAATCTGTATACTATTTATTCAAAGAGACATTTTAAAATAAAAAGAAAAATATTTCTTTAACATTAAATTGCTTGTCTAATGAGCAAAACATCCTGGCTTTTTCACTAGTTAGCTGAGAGCACATCCTAGAACACAGTAAGTGAAAGAAACCTGCATGTTGAATGACAAATGGGAGCAGGGTGTTTTCAGAATTACTTCAGAGGACAGCACAAATGAGTTTCATATGTAGACTAGCAAAATCATCATGTTGGGCAAATTTGAAAACTTATTCAAAATGATAATGTTAAGACTGAGAACAGATAACATTACTGAAAGTGTTAGAACAATAAGGTAGTCTCTGGATCTCTGGGCTGTGCACTACCTATTCCATGCTCCTAAACACAACAATGAATCTTGGAAGATTTCCTGCTGGGGGATACAGTCTGCAAAGAGATGTAACTCTGAAAACCAGTGTCTCTGTAGAATGACCCTTCCTCCATTGCACTCTCCTGAGATTCTACCTGGATTGCAGCATCCAGCTCTGGGGCATCTAAATTAAGAAGGACATGGACCTCTTAGGTCCAGAGGAGGGCTACTGAGGTGATCAGAGGGCTGCAGCCCTCTTATGAAGTCAGACTGAGAGAGTTGGGGTTGTTCAGCCTGGAAAAGAGAAGGCTCCAAGAAGATCTTGTAACAGCCTTCCAATACCAAAAGGGGACTACAAGAAAGCAGAAGAGGGGCTAAGTACAAGGACATGTAGTGATAGAACAAGGGAAAATGGCTTTACACTGAAAGAAGGCAGGTTTAGATTAGATATTAGGAAGAAATTCTTTACTGTGATGGTGGTGAGGCACTGGAACAGGTTGACCAGAGAGTTGTGGACGCCCCATCCCTGGAAGTGTTCAAGGCCAGATTGGATGCAGCTTTGGGCAATCTGATCTAGTGGAAGTAGTCCCTTCCCATGCCAGGGGAGTTGGGACTAGATGATCTTTAAGGTTCCTTACAACTCAAAGCATTCTCTGACTCCTCTGCAATTCTCTGTACCCAGCACATTTCTGGTTATTGGAACGCTGGAGTTCACATAGTAAAGGACTTAGGTCTTTGAGTACCTTCTGAAAATCCTACCTTATTTTCTTAAGTCCTTGATCTTGCTGGGCATTTTACAACCACAAACCTCTCCAATCATACCCACTCATTAAATTGATTGGTACAAACTATGAGCATGTGTGAAAGCCAAATCAAACTGGGATGTCACTATAATAAACATGACGATGGGAAACTGTGTGGTGGTTTTACTTGGCCCAGTTTTTGCTAGTGGGTAGGGAGGGGCACAAAGATGGCTCCTGTGTGTCCTGTGCGAAGGTTCTGGATGTTTTTCACCCTGTCCAGCAGAGCCACTCTCTGAGGGCTCTGAAGATGATGGACATGCTGCTGGCCAAACCTGGGCCAAGTAGAGATGTTAGTTACACCTCTGTGAAAACATATTTAAGAAGAAACCAAAACAATGGGTGCCCGCACTTCTTTTTAGCCAGAGGAGGAGGAGGAGGTAAAAATATGTGAGGGAAAACAACATGGAGACACCAAGGTCAGTGGAGAAGGTGGGGGAGGAGGTGCTCCAGGTGCCAGAGCTGAAAACCCTCTGCCGGCCGTGGTGAAGACCATGGGGGGAGCAGGTGGTCCCCCTGCAGCCCATGGAGTCCAGGGGGGTGCAGAGATCCACCCACAGCCCGTGGGGAGGTGCCCACGCCAGAGGAGCAGGTGGATGCCTGGAGGAAGCTGTGAGCCAGTGGGAGTCCCAGCAGAGACTGAGAGTTGCAAAGGCTGTGGACGAGAGAGAAAGGCCTTGGCCCCGGGATGGAAACAGCCTGGCCTCGGCTCGGGAGCCTGCACCCCATGGACAAGCACTCGTGTTTGCAGCAGATTTCGGCCGGGCTGCTGCTCGTGAGATTGGACCCACGCCAAAGAAGTTCTCAGAGGACTGTCTCTCGTGGGAGGGACCCCATGGCTGAGTAGAGGACTCTTCTCCCTGGTGGACTGACCCTGACCAAAGGGAAACCCCCATACCCTGCCCCACCCCTGGAGCTGCTGGTTGAGTGAAAGAGGGAGGGGGGTGAGCTGAGAAATGGTGTCTTAAGAGGGAGAGGGGTGAGTAGAGAAACAGTGTTTGTAGCAGAAGAATTGTGGTGATGGACTGACTAAGGAAAAACCCCATACCCTGCCCCCCACCCGGAGCTGTTGGTTGTGTGAAGGAGGGAGGGGGTGAGCTGAGGAACAGTGTCTTAAGAGGGAAGGGGGGCTGATTGAAGAAATGGCATCTTAAGAGCTTATTTTTACCTCTCATTTATCCTCTGACTCTGTTAGGTTAATAAATCACTTTGCAACTTAAGTTTCTCACCTGTTTGCTCATGTTTTCATGCATCCCCTCCCCACCACTGCCTCATCTCAACTCATGAGTCCAGTGTGTTTGTGTTAGTTTGATTCCTCTCCTCTACTTACCTGGCAGGAGAGAGCAGAGAGAGCAGATGTCATAGGTCCCTGGCATTTGGCCAGGGTCAAACCTCCACAAAATGCAGAAGGGAAATATTCCATTTAGGCATGAAGCAGGAACCTGGTTCCATGGTCCTTCTTAATGGTTATGAGATTTCATTACTTACATCATGATTCACTCTTGAAAAAAATTCTAAAAATTGTAAAGGGTACTGAGAACTTTGCTGTGTAGAAAATTCAGCTGTATCACGTCTTGATTTCCTCCTCTCACTTTTCTCCAAACTTATAATTTCTGGTGGTTTTTCTGTTAAATACATTTTATGGTTTCAATGATTTGGAAAGAGTAAATGGGAGATTTAAAAAATTAAGTAGTTTAAACATTAATTTAATAACTATGTTGTATTAAGCTAGGAATATTGAGTACTTGTCCCTCGTACTTAGATTCATACAAAGAGAAAGGAAGGTGCCTAAGGGCACCTCATGAGGGGGGACAGCTATGCTTACTAAAACAGTAAAATAGCTAAATATTAATTATCTATATTTTTTTCTATAGGGTGGGACTGGTGATTGACGTTCTGGATATTAGAAACTGAGAAGACGTGTTACACAACTGATTCTCTTGCCTTGTCATTACAAACTTGTTCCCTATAGATTCTTCTGTAATTATTTATCCAGCAGTTTATAAAAAAATAAAAAAAAAGAGAAAAGGACTTAAAGGACTTGTCATTCTTTCCTGAACTTTCACAAAAGAATGAAGAGATTTAAGCAAGAGAAAAAAATGAGATTCTGTATTCCTGTCTTATCAATATCAGAAACTCATTCTAATAAGGATTACTCTTACACTGACACCACAACTCTTCCTGTTTCTATAAAACTATTCACAAATTGCATATATTTCCATATTTGATCTGCATTAATATTAAAATCCTCCTGAAGTTTCTGGAAAGATTTACATGTTTTATCATCAGATAAATCCTTTATTATCTTGTACCAAAAGTTCATTCTTCTTTAAAATGCAATAAATATTTAATTCGAACAAACAAAGCAAAAGCAATTAAGGAAAAGACGTGCCTTAAGAAAAAAAAAAAGAAATCTGGAGATTGAATTCACAAGTGCATTTGCTGTCTGCGTAAGAATTTCCAGAGTCAATACCAAATAGAAAAAGTAGTAGCAAGCACTAAATCTCATATGTAGAAGTCAGAAGAGATACCAGGTTATTATCCTTGAGGTTTACATTACCCATGCACTGCTGTATTGGGTGGATGAGTAGCAGAAGAGACAGGATTTTGCTGTGGTTGCTGGAGACAGAATGCAAGGGGCAGGTGGCACGACAGGACTGAATAGATAGCAAACCCTCTGGTAACACTGACAATTGGAAGCGGTAAGCAAAACCCAGTATCTCTTGGATTTTGTTCCCCAGGAGCTAGAAGGCGTTGAAAGGTTTTATTTATTTATGGTCAATCCTTTGGAATTGTAAATCTCACAAGGAGTTTCTCAGCAGATCAGAGGCTCCTCAAGAGCATCACACCTCTTGTTGCTTCAGCACATCCACCTCCCAAGAAGTGTGCAGAGGTTTGCACGGAGGGAGGCATTAATAAGAGAACAGGGGGAAATGAAGGAGGAACAAGAAGCTCTTTTATTTGTACAAACATACTACAAGAAAAAGTGAAAGAGATTTAAAGGGAGATAATTTTAAGTGTTTGGTTATCTGAAGCAAATTTCAATGTCTTTAAACATAGCCTAGATCTCAACCATTATATCGCTCAGAATATACACAGCAAATGCCACTGGTCTCACTCTTGATCCTCCCAAGCAGTTTACTCCTACAGTAAAAAAGAAATTTCATCGTTATCTTATTTGGCTATCTCTCTTTTCATCTCTGCTGTGGCTTGTAATCCCCATGTCTGTGCCATCCGTCAGTGAGACAGGCCAGGGAAATACAGAACCACTGGTACTTACAATGCTTGAAACTCCTGGACAAATTATTAGAGAACATGCTATAGGGAACAACTTCACAATGACAAGGAAATAAAATCAATTTTATAATAAGTCTTCTCAAATTCTTGTTTCCATAGGATCAATCCTCAGTCATTCCCATAGAAAACTCTACCCAAGAGGGAGGGAAAGAGAAAAATTGTCTGAGGTTTCCCTCTGAGAACATTTGACTTCTTCCTCAGAGGTGAGGGAATTTGCTCTTCATGCTTTATGGAGCAATGGTGAGGGGATTAATCTACAACTCCATTAAATTTTCCTAAAGCCACATGGGACTGTACAATCTCTAGCTCTTTTCTAACTGATAGTTTGCTCAAAAGACCTCTTGTTACACTTGAAATATAGGACAGGTGTTACTAGTTTAGCTATAGACCCACACAGAGAACCCAGAGACAGAGGCGTGAGGTGATGCCTTGGAGTCCACAAATATTCTTACTTCATAAACCATACAAAAAAAAAAGGCGGGGGGGAATTCTCAGATGATGATGATATGAAAAGAAAACGTTTTCTATTAGAATTGTAACTATTGAGGGGAGTTGAAATTCTCCCATTCTCCAGCATTAAAACTAACACTAAAACATTGGTGCATTATGCAGGATAACACTGAACTTTAATACAGATCTTTTTCTCATATAACAAGCCACCAAGCAACTGTGTTTCTAGGATTGCTATCTACAGAACACATAATCTTTATCCTCTCACAAGTCTTCCCTGCTCTCAGAGTTTGTTTCATGTGATATCCTTCTCCTGCCATTTCCATTTCAGAGTAAGCTCTTTTACCTCCTCCCATTGCACTAAAATGCTGATGTGTCACTGCAGCTAAAAGTAAGGGGTAGTCACTGTTGTTGTCATATTTGTGGAAACACTGTGCAGATGACTCACCATGCTGACAACCTGAAAACTGCTTTTTTGAGCTGGTACTCACATTTCCTCCTCCTTTGCCACTTCCCAAAAGTCAAAGTAAGTGGACATGTCCATGTGTCATTTTGCATGTGTGACAGTGGTTTTCAGGATTCTTTTTCTATGTGCAAATAGTTTTGACAGAAGTCACTGGGTTTTGTTTTGAAGACCCCAGGATTAATTTTTCCTTTCATACCTGCAAAGAAGGCAAAGTTCCATGTCAGTATCATTCATCAAATCAGTGATTTCATGAAGGTAAAATGGTGGGCATGAATCTTATTACCACAGTGGTTCCCTTGAGCCTCTGTGGTGGAATAAAAGGGCATCAAACCATATATGAATAATTGCTGTGGTCTTTGAGGTCCCTCTGTTCTACACATATAAATGGACCATCAGCAGAAATTATTATCAGGTCAGGTAACTCTAAGGGTGAGATCCTCAGCAGATGTGAATCACTACCACTCTAATAAAAAATTTAAAAAAAGGTCACCATTAATGCCACTTTGAGATTCGTCTTTAGGAAGCATTTATCTTACTGAGCTCATCTGAATTTATGAGGAGCCTGCACTTAAAAACTAAATGGCATCTGAGAGTCAGGAAAAAGGATCAGCTTTACATGAACAATTAAATGTGACAAAAGTGTACCAAACAAAATTCAGGGTTCTTGAACTGCCAGGTAATTTATCTTAAAGAACATGCAAAAAGGTGTTTCACTGGCATAAGAGGTTGCCTGGAGATAACATCAAAGCCACCACAATACCACTGCTGTTACCATTCAAAAAAAAAAGCTTTATCTGCAGTTAAAAAGATGAACTGGGCACATAAGAAAGGTAATCCAAAATCTAAAATTAAATAGTTTGCAGTCTCTAGTTAAATTAAATGAGTAGTGGAACAATCTAAGAAAATACAGCATTCATTTCATAGCTATTATATAGATGGCTATCAGTGCTTGTTATGATTATAAAATCACACTTCAGAGGCTCACATCTCCGCAGTTTTCAACTCTTCCAAGAGTTATAGCTCTGGCACTTCTCTATAGTACAAAAATACAACACAGCTTCTTGCAATTTCCTGAGACACTGCACCTGTAATATATTCATGCTAATTGCTCCAAACTCATGCATACAGATGACAAAAGAAGCTGAACAGCAATTCAGCTTTTTCATGCAAAGGAAACATAATTGTTTTATAATATGCTGTAAGTTTTAAATCTGCAGGTTAAGTATTCATTTAATTATTTAGGGAGAGGTTGAACTTCTACTCCTCTCCATGTACAAGAGGCGACCTACCTCTGTGCCACGCCAGGAGAAGGGTGAGGAGGAGCTCAAACTTTACATTTTCCTTCCTGTCTCTCTCCTTCCTACATCTCTCTCTTCCCCCTTATTACAAATGCAGTATTGCTTCTACTGCCTCTGCTCATCCACTTACCACTGATATTTTCAGAAAGGTTATTTGAGCCAAATATGTTGATGAGCAAATAGAGGAAGAGGAGAGGAAATGTGTTTCCTGCACAAGCAACTGGTTTCGACACAGGTATTACAAACCTCCTAAATAAGATCCTTTACTAGTTAAATGATTTTATTTCAAACCCTATTAGCAGAATGGCAGGAAAAAGAATGGTTTTGCAGCAAAGTCAAAAGTATTTTGAGTCTCTGATGAGAGAACTACTTACATCTGCAACAGCAGACCTGATATGATGCATCAGTAGCTACCAAATATCTCCCTTGTCTCAAAACATTGAAGCCTGTATTTTTCAAAATGGAAGAATCAATTGACAGATTTACATCTGGATTTGTGTGCATGTGTGTACCAGTAGTTATAATACATTGTCTGCACCACACAGTCATTAAATTTGTCTAAAGCTAGTACATTAAAAAATCATCAAATGTTATGAACATGGCTTAAATTTTAAAAAACTTTAAGTAATTCAAGGGTCCACTTTACATTTGTACTCCCTAGGTAGTAATGAGACTTAACAGAATTAAGCAATGCAACATTTTCCTCATAGTCTTGATCCTACCTCTTACAATACTCACACAATTTTTCCATGGATAGGCACATAAGTATGGGGCAACAGAAACCTGCTGAGCAGGGCATGGATTAAATTAACAAGAAATAAATTTCAGCTAAAAAGAACAATGCTTATACATGTGGAGAGAGACAAAGTCTCTGCTCAGAGCCATTAAGCTCCTAAATAACCTCAGTAACTTGTACGATACAAAAAAACAAGATCTACATTTTTAAAGAGATAGTGGCAGCCCAGGAGAAGTGAGATCTTTGGAGTTAGGTCACCCTGTGAGGCTGTGGAGGGCAGGGTCCAACTGCTCCTTCTGCCCAAACCACAGCCTGAGCTTGAGTTCAAACCAGCACCCCAAGACAGAATCCCAACACTCAGCTTTCTCAGGGGTGGAAAAATTCTCAGACACCAACACAAGAGTTTTTCCTCCTCATAGAAATAATTTTATATGCAAAGGACTGAGGTAAGAGTGTCATTAACCCCAGTAACTGGGAAATGTATCTGAGAGGGGTGTTCAACTCCACATCTGATAGGTACCATTGCTCCAGAGCAGAGATCTGAACCTGGCTCTTCTACCTTTCTCTCACAGCTGCGTTTACTTTGAGCATGTTATGACCATGCTGGTAACATCAGGTCCATAGCAAAGACAGTCCCATTTTGAAAGCTTCAAGGTTTTAGCAACAGCAGTCCTTGAAGTAAATCTCAATATTTAGGTGAGTTTGGACAGCAAAATCCTGAGCATATGCAAAACTTAACATGCTAAACTAATAGTCAGGAGGTAAGTGACAGCTGAGGAGTAATTATGCCAATGGTACATGAATGCTGGGACAAGGTGATGCCTGCATTGTGCAGCAGATTATGGTGACAGAAAATCTCTGAGCTGACTTTCACAATACATCCAGAGTTCAGCACAGCACCATGCAGAGACAGTCACACAGGTCTCAAAGGCAGCCTAGCCTTTTTGGTATGGCAGAACATGCATTATTAAATTCAATCCCTGTTTCTCAGCAGAGCTAATTAGTTCAGGTGCAGCTCAACGCTGCGATAATTATACTCCATCTGCTTCCAGAGCTAGCTAGTTTGGGTGCTGAGAGCTTGGAAATTTCTCTGCAGTACCCCCTCATGGGAGGGGGCATGATACTATTATGTCCTTAGGTGTGAAAAGAGATGGATTGACACTTTGGTCTCTTTGATGATGTGAGCCTTAGCAGCCTAAATCCTGCCGAGTTAAATCCTCTCAAGGGACAGATTTTTTAACATGTTTAAATAGCTAAAGCCCCAGGTATGGCCCCAGTGAGATTTTTGAAAAATGCCTCATAAGCACTAAGTGTTGTTGGTGGTAAATGGCTCTGTGCGGCAGCACAGCAGCGAGAGACCTATGTCAGACACCAACCGAGGCAGTCTGTCGCAGGCAGCAGCCCACAGTGCCCCAGCTCTTACCAAAACTTTGATGTGCTCAGGTTGGCTCTGCTGGCTTGCAATCCAGCATGTAAGTGCTAAGACTCATTTGGCTACACAGAGAGTCTCAAGCCTGTCTGCTTCTCAAGAAACAGATAGTGACAACTCAGATGAATGCTAATTTAGCACACAGTATTTGCTTGCTTTAAAATGAAGCCTTGATCCAAAGACTACTGCAGTGAATGGACTATCTTTCCTCCATGTCAATTCATATTGGATCAGGCCTTGAATTTGTGGCAAGGAGCAATTAGTATAAAACAGATTAGGCAACAGCTTCCTTTATTCAGTTGTACAAGTTTTTTCAAGATGAACTGATTGCCCACATTTGTTTCGTGCAGGGAGCTAAATCATCAATACCAACAAGACTGGCATTAATCAACAGAATTACTTCCTCTCTCTCACAGGCATTTTGCTTCATATCACTTTACAAAGACTGTCAGGGACCGTCTGTAGCTTCAAGTACAATACAGCAGTGCCACAGCACGTTTTCCTAGACACTGGAGTCATCCATATGCATTTGGCCTGCAAGCTTTTCAGCAGCACACTCAAATGAGAACATTTTCAATGACCACATGAACCCTACGGCATGTTCTCTCCCCATCTGCTTTGTTTAACCACACATCACTACACTTTGATAGCATATATATGTACCTGTGAGTACATATGTGCATATGTGTCCAGAGACAGTGTGTTCTCCTTCCATGTGTGCCGTGCAGGTGGGACTGACACCTGCATTTAATAGGATGGACTCTATGGGAGCATCTGTGTCACTGCCATTATTACTTTGACACACCACACAGCTGTCAGTGCCAGCTCTCTCAGCCTCTGCTTGCTTTCTACTTTCCAGGGGCACTGTCTAGGGCTGCTGAGACTGTTAGACGTTGATTAACACTCAATCAGTTGCTACTTATTTAACCAACATGCAGACATTACTTTGTGAAATTATTTTAGAAAGTGACAAAAGGAGTTGCCCCACATCCCCTGCTCTTAGGAGAAGAGCTCTGCATTTCTGCTCTGGTTCAGTTATGGCTGTCTCACTGCCAAACTACTCACTCAGAGTGCAGACAGCCTCCAATGTCTTTTCAGACATGAAATAACTACTTGTTATATATAAAGGTTGCTGCCTACTACTTGGTGTATATTCAGTGAATTCAGTCTTGCTGTCCTATCTCTCACACTGCGCTGCAGCTTTGGACCATGTGAAGGCAATGCCGTGAGAGGTGGCACCCAAAATGCCTGCTGAGCCCAGCCCTGTGCTCCAGCTCACGAGCCATCCCCACCATTACCCTTCACCACCTCACAGCCCCCAGCTTGCATCTTCTGGGGAACTCTGGTTCTCTTGGCACCATCAATGGCAGCAGGCTGCCACAAGGCAGATCAGACTGAAAGGCAGTAATTAGTGACTGAGAGGTGGTAAAGAGCTGGTGTAAGGGATTTTTGCTCATTTCTGTGCAAGGCTGGCAGTTTAACTCAAAGCATCCCCTGCAGTGGTTTAGGTTGTTAGAGGCTGACTTTGTATTGAAAAGAGGGAGGACTTGCAGGCAGTCACGGCAGAGAGGCATTTTGAGAAGCTGTCTCCACTCAGTCACCTCATCTAGGCTTAGAAATGTGTGAGTGACTCAAGCCTGTACCTTCCACCAGGTAAGTAAAAACCACTGACAATTAAAAATAATCTCCCTGGTTTTGCAGTGTGCAACGGACAAAATGTCACACAAATGCTGAGGCTCAGCTGAGAACCAGAAGCTAACAGATGAAAGTCAGGACATGACTATGGAATGAGCTGGACACAATAAAAAGGGATCAGGGAGGTCTCAGGCATGAAGCTCAACATTAAGGTGTGGGCCAAAATAGAACTCTCTTAGACATGACCATAGGTCATCCAAGAAGTCTCATGAGCCTCACAGACTGCAACTGCCCTGATGACCAATGGGTCAAAGTCAAATGCAGCAGATGAAAAAGGAGTTTTCCAGAACTCAATAAATTTTTTCTTTGCCTTTTTTTCTTAGTTCTTCCTTTTCTTCTTTATAATTTTGTAACCTTCTCTTTGTGCAGAGAAATGTTGTCATTCCAGTGTCTGCTTTAGCTCTAAATTTCAAACTTTCAGTCAATTTTGATTTTCCAGTTCTCCTTAATATGTTACAGATGACTTATTTTATTAATTGCCATCAATTTTACTAGTTAATTTATTTTTCTGGGAAATAAATACTTTCCTGACCTGTTCCAGTCTTTACTAATGCTTAGCTAAATATCTTAAGGCAGTGAAGGAAAAAACAAACAGCTGAACATCTGCTGAAAAGGTTGCAAGGGTGAATAATCTTTAATAGCTTCTAATGAACTTCCAGAAATATACTGCATAAGGAGCAATGCACAGATACGAGTTCTTAAACCCTTACTAAGAGTATCCTGCTCAGTTACTTCACTCACTTACAGACAGGAATAAATTCAGATGCCAAATATGTTTCCAGATACTTTTAAAATGCACCCTACAAGGACATATTTTTCTCTTCCAGCAACCATTAATTGTGTTCAGCACTCCCCCTGCTTTACTTAACTCACATCAGAAAGACTGGAAGGAGTCCCTTATCATAGCTGAAACTCTCCATCACTTTGGTGCACCTCTTGTCTGTCTCATAGCTCCACAGAGGTACACAGAGTAATTTACCTGCAACCTGCATCCAAAGGTTCCTTTGGTGCTGTAACTCAGCCCTTGCCCTGGAAGCGAGCATTAGAAGGACAGACTCAGAAGTCAAGGAGGACATCTGGTAGATGTACACGTGTAGAAAGAAGTGTTGCTACTATTCCCCAACTCATCAGCCAAAGCAGTAGCATGGAGATTGCTGAAGAGCAATCCCTTGTCTTTGTCTTGCACTTCAATTTCTCCTCTTTGGGCTGCCCTCAGTTCAGCCACATACACCTGCCTGCCATGCTCAGGCAGAACATCTAAGTAAATGCAACACAAGGAAAGTCAATAGAGCTTCACTCACTCACAATAGAAGTGAATTTAGCCATAAATCAATAATGAAAAGCAAAATGTTCCCTAGGTGCCTGTTCTTGCAGCTCTCCTTCATCTGAAGAGTTCAGCCCCACATAGAGAATCAATGTATCAATAAAGAGTAAACTGTGTTGTCAATAAAACTAAAGATGTGAGCAGATCCAGCACCGTATGATTATTAATTTCCAAAGTTAGACACAAGCTTCTAACAGTTTCTACTAAATCTCCAAATGAAATTGAAGCACTTGGATAATCATCAAAAAATACTGTATTACACTACCCTCCTCTGTCCCTCTCCACGTGAAGAAGTAACTTGGCATATTCCTAGGGCAAGCAAGGATAGGCTCTTGACTGAAAGCAATGATGTGTCACTGCCTCTTATTTCTGGGATAGCCCTAAGCTCGTTCTGCCACCTTGTGTGATCAACATATAATACAGCACAGACTCATTTTCAGGTCCATATTTCTTATTCCACTCCATTAGGTCTTGTCTCTTATTCAGTACTCCTCAAAGCCAGGAGTCTGTTAAACTATGTGGAGATAGTCCATATTAGAATATCAGAGATGAATGGTTGTCACGATGAAGCAGATTTAATATTTTGTTCATACTCCAGCTCCCAGAAAGCCACTTAGTTTTATTAGCAGTGAACATTTTTTACTAATTATATGAAAGAATGCACATTTCTGTTATCTTACTGTTAGATTGTGGTTCTCTTGAACTTCACTGAAATTTGTTAATGACTGTGAATATTTTTAGCCCATATTATCCATTCAAAGCAATTCTTTTTTTAAAAAAATCATTTTTTTAAAAAAACCTTGAGCTATGTGACTAACCATTCCTTTTTTCATGGCCTATTTTGCCTTTATAGAAATAGTTTCTTTACATTTAACCTAACTGGAAAACTGTGAAAGTTAGAAAAACATTTGGCTTTCAGTGTAAAATGTCTGTTGAAAGCAAATACAAAGACAGTCTTCCAGAAAGTGTCTCCACTGTTTTCTCAGTGTTTTTAATTTCTGCTGCTACATTCAGTCATGACATTATGAAGGAAAAAATGTTTTGAAAAGAAAAAGCAAAAGCTTTTAATAAAAACCCCTGTTAAAGCCTGTTGGATAAGTGTTTGTTTTGATTAGCTGAATGCATTCAGCTATCTTGTTCTGGAAACAGGCAAAGCATTCCTCAAGTTCATCTACAAAAACTGTCTGAAGCTTTAGTTCAGACTATCATGAGAGGCTCCGCAAGGGATCCACATGCCCAGAAACGGCTGCTGTTATAATGCAAAAATCAATAATGCTCCATGAAGCTGTTACCTATGGATGTCATCTCTCTTCTGAACACCAGCAAATGCCCATGTGCATTGTAGGTACTGAAACACACAAATGTGACACCAGCTGCCAGTGTAGAGGGGCATTCACCCTGTTCACAGAAAGGAACTCAGCACATCCAGTTTTTAAATGCCTGTGAGCTTGTGTGTGCTATCTGCTGTTTAACAAAGGTGACAGAAGGTAGGAGGCAGAGAAAACAATTATCAAAAGCTCCTTCTAAATCCTACAAATGCAGATGTTGACATCTTTTATTACCTTATGCTTTATAGATAGAGAACTACATTTCTTATCAAAGTGAACTACAACTCAGACTTAATTAACCAGAACTGCGGTGCCTACAAGATCTATGTTAAAAGCATAGTGAATGCAGTCAAAGCAAAATTCATTCCTGTCCCTTTTACACAGGGAAATAATTATAGCTAAAAGCTGATGTTTTCACTTCATACTTATGGAATACAATTCATCTTACAGAATCTCATCATCACCTTAACTTGTGGCTGTGGTCAGAAAACTGTTTATGTTAACATCATACCATTTTACTCACCATATATTCTGCAAGTAATCAAATCACAGGGCTGATCTCCAGTCCTTCTCTAAGGAGGAATAATTGAGGCAGGAAGAGTCACAGAGATTTTAATGAGAACCAGGCAAAATATGTCTACAAGATACAAACTCAAAAAAATATGCAATTTGCATGTCAGACACAGCTTTAATAAATTTGGAATCTAGCAAAAAACTTCAGACCACACAAACACGCCCCTCCACAATTAATAACGAAAGTAATTTCAGAAAAATCTTTTCTGTTTCTTGAATTACCCTATACAAAATATTGACCTTTCTTTTGCAAGTGTTTTACTAAAAAGATTAATAAATATACATATATTTAAAACAAAAACTGAAAATTTTGCCTCCAACTATATGTTTCAGGTTGACCTAAAGAGGAAAATCATATTAAAGTATGACTGAAAAATACAACCTTCAAAAACTGCTACACCCAGTTCTAATTTCAAAAGGCTTTGGCTCAAGTTTCAAAAGCACAGAGCAAGCCTGCAATGTGCATAATTATCCTGGTATAAGGGAGCATACAGTAAAAGGACTAGTAAAGTTTGAATCCCTTTACAGGCTCTTGCAGAGCCCTTGGCAAGTCACTTCATTCTCTTATATCTTTATTTCCCTATCTATTAAGTCAGGGCAATAATACCTACCTTGCCTGAAGAGGTGACAGTAATTAAGTCAATGTTTAGCATAGCACTTTCAAGATGCAAATCTCTTCATTAAAGTTCTAAGTACTATTATTATTATCATCATTATCACCGATTATCATTAGGCTAAAGCTACTGTTTAATTCTGTATGTTCTCATTCTGAGAGATACATTCAACTACCATTGTGAGCTAATTATACCATCTACTCTTAAGTATAGGAGTACAAAAGCATACCTTCTGCTGCATTTGCAGTCTGTTCCCACTTTCAAATTCTCTTTGTGTAAAGGAAAGTATATTCTTAACTAATGCCTTAAGGAAGTTTGCATGGTATTGCCAAATTAGCTCATTGCAATTAGTATCTCAGGTTTCTCTGCAATCCCAGGAAAATTGCAGTAGCCACAAACGCAGTTAATAATGATGACTTTGTAAAACAGAACTGGAGGCTAATATTGAAAGGGCTGTCAAAGAGCAAAAGGCTGCATTTCAAATGACCTTTAAATCCGCTGCGACTCTTGTGGAGGACAAGAGGTAACACGAGTGACAAGAAAGGCTTTTCCAGCTCACCAGATTTCACCAGGTCAAAGAAGCATTTGTAATGAATAAATAAATAGATAATTCATCCCCCAGCTGTTTCAGCGCCTTTTCCAATATGAGCACAGGTAGGAAGCAGGTCTGTGAAGCTGGATGGATTTCAGAGACCTGTAAAACAGATAACCAAAGAACTGAGCCCAAGTTGCTCATTATGCAAGACAGAAAGGAACAGAAATTTGCCCACAGGGCTTCAGATGCAACGTGTATCTCTGAGCACTATGGTTTTAAAATGCCATTTTCAAAATGACTGTTTCCTAAAATCGGCTTGGCTCCGTTTCCTCTGGTTTTGCTCACAGGAATGTGCAGCCGTGACACTCTCCTTGTTCTGGAAAGATCAATGTGTATGAGCTTCCAGATATCTGGGCACAAAAGTGGCCAACACTTGGTGCGCCTCAAAGCCTACCTGTGACAAAAACAGACACACACAGTAAAGAGGTGGTGTGTCACCTCTTCACACACAGCCATGGAGAAAAACATTCTTCTCGTTGTGATTGTTTGTGTGTTAGGACAGCACATTGGTCTAAATAAATAAGTACTTTTCAACAGATATTGAAATTTTACTACTGTCATCCTTGAAATAACTTCTTCAAGGTGAAACATTTTGTAACAACACAGTATTTTGCATTTACATAATCTTTCCATCTGGCATTATCAATGCAAAAATGTTTCTGAAGTCAAATAAATAAAAGTGCAGAAAAATATTGAGAGACAAAGTAAATGTTACTTTTTATAGGGAAGGAAACTGAAACATGGAGACTAAAATCTGTGTCCAATCTTACCCAGTTGGATGAGACAAATAAGGGCTCACATCATCAGTCCTGGGATATTACAGGTCTACCAAGCATTTGAGGAACACTGTGGCTCCAGCCTCGTCCGTGTGCCAGGGAATCTCTGTGCTGTAGGGGAGCCTTTTGCCACAGCCCTGGTCTCACCCATACCGGAGGGGAGGGCAGTCAAAGGCAGCTGCAATGCTCATCGGGATCCCAAATGCCAGGCAAGCACTTCCCAGCCAATAATTAAGCACAGTCTGAGTGGCTGCCCTCTGTAACACAGGGAATGGAGGGAAGGTTTTTCCCTCCCAAAGACACCTTTCTGTCAATTAATGTGACACAATACCCACCCCCCCAACACCCTGGGTTTCCCTGTGGGAGGACATTCAGGAGATATTTGCTCAACCATCACGAGAAAAAGACGTTAACGAAGCTTTTTCAATGGAGAAGGGGTAAATTAATCCTCTAATGTACAGAAGGGTTGAGAAATGAATGAACAGTATTAAATGACATTATTACCTAAGATAATGTGAGAAAAGTCATAAAACACACATGTACATAGACAGTTGTCCATCTGCTCTTTGCCTTTATTTAGGTCTTGTAGAAAGCTATCCCGAGGTGGGGTGGAACTGGCTGTTGGCATAAACAAATTTTTATAATTTCAATAAGAAAAAAGGAAAATAAAAATAGACTGTAAGAAGGGAATTCTTCATATAAATGGCATGTGCATGGACATCTAGTGTTATCAGTCACTATAGCTCAAGGTTAATTGGTAAGCCAGTGTAGGCCCTTGCTAAATTTCTATTCAAGGTTATTTCTTCTAGTTGTTAAAACATAGCTTTACAGAAATAGCCTAATTTTCCCCATACAAGAAATCCAAGGAACAACCTAGAAACATTATTTCTGTCAGGCAGCTATCAACTGTCTTTGCTTCTTTGTCTGGTATACTTAAAGAATGTTTAAGCATTACTACAGTTTTAAAAGATAGCAAAAGGGGGGTAGGACCAGGCTATTCGATAACATCTCAGATGGTTCCCATTCTTTAAAACTGAGGCAGCTGAATTTTGCCAGTTAGAAAGCTGTGCAATGCAATCAACTTACTGACAAGCTGCAAAATATAATTTATTGTACAATATCGTCTTATTATATATAGTATAAAAATATTTATCACTGTAGTTAACAATTATGTTGTTCTAGTTCCCAGACAAAAGGCAACTATAATTCCTTATTAATTCATTGTTTCTCTTTTAATTAACATTTGAATAGGCTCAGAAGTGGACAGACTTTCAGGTCTAACCTCTGCCAAATCTTCAAAACCCCTGGACATTTGTATCTATCTCATTCTGTTACTCAAAGCTTCAAACTGAGAGTACTGGAAATTAAATTGACCAATTTATTCATCACTGTAGCAGGGCTTAAACCTCAGCAACATGATTGCCATCATGTCACTGCTGTCAATGACCTGAGTCTTGAGTTTCAGAGATTGCCCCAGTAACACTTGATAATAAGTGGCAAAACATTATTACTTTCTTTGGTACTTATTATAAAAACATTAATTGGGGTGAAAGGTAATCCACTTCATATGCTAAGTCATGGATCTTCTCTCAGGGTGGACAAGGGGGATTGCAAGAATAAGTATGTCATCGTGATTTGTTGCCACAAAATTTCATTGAAGTTTGAATAAACAGACTACTAGAGGGCGTCACAACAAGGAAGAACATTATTTTGATTTAAATTATCCAGGTCTGGCCTGAAAGGTCACCATTGAAATGAAAACACAACACAGAAATGGGATGAGTTCTGAAGAAATGTCAGTACAATATATGCAACCCATTTTTTCCACTGTCCTGTTCTGAATAGTTTAGGTTTTTTTATTTTAGGGAATCACTCCACGGCTAGTTAAAATTCACAGTTCTTTTACCACTCCATCCCTATTGTCTCTCCCTTTCAAGTACTGTTTTAATAAAATTTAAAGTAAAATAAAAAAAATTAAAAAAACAAAAAAACCCAAGAAAAAAACCCACCACCAATTTTCTGCAGTTTGACTCCTGTTGCAGAAGAACATTAAACTCACAGTCAGGAAGCTGTTTCCCCCCTTCTCAAGTGCTGTTACCCTACCTCTTTAAGCTCTGTTTTATCAGTTGCATAGATTTTTTTTTTCTTCATTTCAAAGAGCACATTAAACTCTCATTAACAGAGAGGGGAATTAAGCATGCACAGTTAGAAAATGAATAAAAAAATTCTGCACTTAGTAAAGAAACAGGATTCCCCTGACAAATGTGTATTCACAAAGAAATATCACTGCAGGTAACAAATAAACTCCCTTGGCTAAGTCAGATATCATTTCCAAGGTTTTCTCAAAGCAGGAGCTCTCTTGGAGACATTTCAGCAGGAAAGAATGGGTTCTGCTCAGCTTGGGTTTATCTTGAAATTTTGGATTTTCATGTTCACAGAACAATAATGTTTGAAAAAACAGAAATTTAAATTAAATCCCACATCTCATAAGGAGGCATCTCAGGGGCCAGCTACTGGCAGGGCTGGAGAGAATGCTTCTGCCAAATGGAAAATGTGATCTGGCAAGTGGACCTGAAATCTTAGATTTTGAACTTGGCAGATCTGAAAATCTTGGCTTTTGGTTACAGGTCCTGGAATGCAAAGCTTGCAAACAAAGTTTTTCCCCATAAGATTATAAAAAGCACCTTTAATATGTATAAAGCAAACGTCCACCTACCCCTCTTATAAACAGCCCTGGTGTGTTTTGCACAGTATGAAGTAGCCTTTAAAAATGCATTGATTTTGCCTAGATATCCTATCTTCATTTGTCTTGCTTTGTCTCATATGGGCCCCTATAACTTTTTGACCTTCCAATAAATTTTAGCATCATTCAGAAGGTCAAACAGTCAGGAAAAGCAAAAATGGATTAAAAAAAGAAAGAGCTGCAGTGGATGGAGAATTATCATCATAAGCTTATTAGATATTTCAAACGCTGCAGACTTTAATAGCAGCAAGCTTTTAAAAGTTCAGCCTCTGCTTTTACTGGTAAAAAAGGATACTGTTATTTTTTCCATCTGATTTTTTAGTATCACTAATCCAAAGAGTTAATGAAGTCTTTCTGCGAAGTTATATGAACTAATCAAATTAATTTTAATTATTTAAAAATATTATTTTAAAAATTAAAAATGTTATTTAAAAAAGCTTCCTAGTGTCCCCCTGTACCCCTGATGACAGGAAAGAGTCACAGTATTACTTACTCTGTTCATCTCGGCCAGAATTCTCTCTGCATTTTCTGGTTTTCTCTTCCCCTTCCCCACCCCACCCCCTCCCCGCCTTTTACAGGAAAGAGAGGGAACAGACAGTACTGGCAGAGCACAGCTTTGAAAGCAAATAAAGACATGGTTGCAGTCTGTTTAATGGCAACATATTCTCTCTATTAATATTGTTACTGTCATCTCTACCAACATTATAGCTGGAGCCTAAGCATCTAAGAGACACAACTGCTTTCATAAGTCACATCTCTCCTGCAATTTGCTTACATGCAGTGAGTGAGTAATTTATCCTGTTAATATCTTGTTCAGCTATTGAGAAGTAGGAGTTAGAAACCACAGAAAAGGAGCCCAGGACATAAGGTGCAAAGGAATTTTAAAAATTGTTCTGTAGCCAAGCCAACCCACCTTGGACCCAGCATGTGCAGAAAGTCTCCAGCCCATGAATCATCTATATAGTATGTTGTGGTCCACCATGCAAGCTGTAGAGAAACACATGCCAAAAGCTGATCTCCAAAGCCTCAGACAGCTTAGTCGGTATAAATTATCTCTTAGAATGAATTATTCTGTCTTGATTTGCAAATTCGACACTCCCTCCATTTGTAACTTGTTTCCTTCATCCTTTGCATATGTTAGCATAGTACTGGAATACATTTAAAATCACAAGAGATCCATTCCCATTAGTCTGGAAGATTATTTCATGTAAGTTTCTCTTTGTTTCTAAGTACTCTTTTGCCCAGTTTTTTTTCTCCTCATATATCCTGAAAAGGGAAGAGAAAATGGTATAAGCACTGTATAGTGTTTCAGCCTTTCTTTCTTTTTCACTCTTACCTTTACAATATCACAATATTACCATTTATTCTTTTTCTTATTCACTTGAAACTACATTTTTTAAAACTTCTCTTTGGATTTACTAGATAAAACGTACATGCCTTCCAATCAAAACAGTTTATTTTCAGTGAGTTTTAGAGGTGAAAACCTGAGCTAGAAAGTTTTTAATAAAACAAAATTTAAATTTTTTGTCACACTCCCAGTTCAGCAAACCAGAGGGTCTGTTCTGATGCCTGGTCGAAGCATGCTGCCAAAACTGTGCTGAGAGCGATGGCAGGGATAGTTCCTCTACGTCTGCCTCTGCAGTGCACA
The DNA here is from genome assembly GCA_013400915.1 of Pardalotus punctatus. Taxonomy (NCBI): domain Eukaryota; kingdom Metazoa; phylum Chordata; class Aves; order Passeriformes; family Pardalotidae; genus Pardalotus; species Pardalotus punctatus. The sequence goes on from VZTX01025497.1 coordinate 80,407, forward strand.
CAGGACAACACAGCAAGCTTCTCACACAGGTCTCCCAAGGATTCACAGGTGATTTAGGATTCAAATCCTTTTCTCCATCCCTCTCCTGAGAATTTCCTTTTCATGAGAGAAATCTCCTGCTAGCGCAGAACTACTGTACCGGAACTCACACTGTACCCCTCCTGGAGACAGGGCTGGGGCGACACTCTCCAAGACAATAAACTGATGTCTCCAAGGAGGATTTCACTCACTGGCTCGTAGGCACTAATTTAAAGAAGTGTCTAGCTACAGTATGATATATTAGCAAAAACTATTGAGGAAATAATGGGCTTTTAAAGGAAGACATATTCCAGAAATTATATGTATTACAACCTGCTCCAAAGTCCTGTTACACTTGACAGATGTTCAGCCAGGCGGCAGGTAAACTGCAGAGTTGGCCAAAGGCATTGGACTTTAGGGGATGTTGAAATTCTGAGTACATTTCCATGAGAAAAAAAGAAAAAATACTGTTTCATTTTCATTTCTTTATCAAGCAACAACTTGCCACCATAATACCAAAAGAAAGTATAATTGTCAGACTAATGAACATCAGGAGTAAATGGCCTCTCCATTTAAAGGTTAGTCTTTGCTGCTCTTTAGCCAAACTTGATCAATAGAAAAGGTAAGCCCTCCTGAGAGTCCCTGAAAGCCAACATCACAGTGAGGGAGACAGCAAAGTGAGCATAAAAAATAACTGCACAAGTTGGTGTCAAATTACCTGGTTAATCAGATTGGAGACAAAAATCACAAGTGCCGCAAGACAACCTACTGACACAAAAATAGATAAAGGTAAACCACAAGAAGATAACCTGGCATTATCACATTTTATTCTTTAGAATGTCTGAATGCCCGAAAATATCTAAAACACCCTGAAGCCAACATTTGGAAATGGAAGAGTTTGACAAATAATTGAGTTGCTCTCTGCTTCAGCACACATAGGATCTTGTACATGACCAACATGAAAGTCAGCTGCTTCAGCAGAGCTTTGATGCTGCCTGTGCCCTCCAGTGCAGACACATCCCTGCACAAAGAAGGCGGCTGCTCCTGACAGGCAGTCATTCTGGACTTGCATGCATAAGTTCAGAGGCAGAAGACATAAAACTTTGTAAACCACTTCACAAGTTCACACAGCAGAAGCTATCTGGTGTATTTGGCCATTGTTTAAGGCTCTCTGAAAACAGATGGAAACATTATGTCTTCTCACAAGTTTCATTCCCACATTACTGCCACAGATGGTGCTCTCACATCTTTGAAGAATAGGTCTTCTTTCTTACATAAGCAGTAACAGCATGCAAACTATTCCACATTACTGCTGATATAACTGATCTCAAGAAATTACTGCTGAGACATTGCAATATTCTACCATTTTTTGCTCTCTGCCTCTCCCAGAACATATTCTGTTTCTCCATTTTATCCTCTTCCACTCAAAACCAACAACAGGAAGAGACATATACTGAAATATCAAGTCAGCTGTTTATGTCTATTTCCTTCTCAAACAGTTCATATGCCCTTACTGAGTGATTCTATGAATGTCACTGTTCATTGAAAATCAAGGAAACTTTTTTTTCAAGTGATTTGATAAAATATGGTACAATTTCCTGTGGGAGTTTTTTGTCCTTTTTCTAATTCCCCCTACTATGAACAAATAACTGGATAATTACATTTCAACCTCCTGAGGGCTCATGTCCCAAATGGATGTAAATAATAAATGAAGCACCAATGGGAGACAACTTGGTTCTCAAAACAGGCCTCTATATTTCAGTATCCAGAATGTCATACAGCATTTGCACTGTTGTTACTGCATATTTGCACCTCTTAAACAATGAGTTCACTGTTGCTTTCTGCTCATGAATAAAGGAAAAATCAGCTCCTGTTTACACAAAAAAGAATTTGAAAACCACCAAGAAGAAAAAACCTGCCTCCTAGTCATCATTTATATCCACCATCAGTTTACTAAGGAAGCATACAAAGCTCTAAAAACAGAGCTGCCTTATTATCACAACAAATAAATCAAAAATTCATGCAATCAGTCAGGCTTGCCTGTAGATCACCATCTGGAAAACTTGAAGTCCAGTCCAGACAAATACTTCTGTCTCTAGGTGAAGTACAGCCTACCAGTTATCATCTATGCTTTCCACACCCAGCTGCTGCTGGGGTAGCTCGACTGCATTTTTAACACATAGTACTTTTCCTTGGTCTCCTCACAGCCCTCCCATGAGCCCCAGAGGGTGCTAGCATGCCATTAGTATACTGTGGTTTTGATGTTTACTTCTTCAGGTCAAAATGTCTGAAATTATAGGAATTCTGGATTATGGTTTGCCAGAAGAGAGATTTTATACTGTGGTGTGTGTGCTACACATCAAAGTGTGACGTGAGGGAGGACAAAGACGTCTGAGCACAACAGACCTTCTGGGATGGTGCTGGAAGTCTACAGAGTGGGGAAATCCAAAGCCTTTTTAGTCTTACCCATGTTGCCCACAAGGCAAAATATCCTTAAACCCCCAGGTGAATATGGCCACAAACAATAGGTTTTCTTCAGAAAGTACCCTGGGTGGAAATGTCTGTGAATGACCAGGAAAGCTGGGCCCTGGAACATCCTGGGGAGTTATTTTTCAGTCTTTTGGGAATTTTGAGATCAAATGGGGGAGAAGAAATTTTAGAAGATTCTACTTACTCCTGCCTTGTGACTCATGAGAGTTTCACTACTGGAAAAATTTATGTTATAACCTACAATGAAGATGTTATGCATTTATAATTACATGGGGGCATCACTAAGTTCTATCATACAAAGGGTAAATAAATGAAATAAAATAATCTAGAACGGTATAAACTTCTGTTGCCTGAGATATTATATATTTAATTACCTAATTTTAGCTGGTTTCCTCAAGTCTTTCCAGTGTGCCTTTTCTAATTTGTGAAGAGGGATATTTTGATTTAATTTCTCCTTAGACATGGTCCTTTATTGGCTTTTGTGGCTGATGCCAACTTCCTTTAGGGCCTGATCAAACTCCTACTGAAGTTAAAGACTCTCAGTAACATCAGTAGGATGAACTGAGATCATATAAGTGTTGAGGATAAAATTTAACTCCAGAGTAAAAAAGTAACTCCACTGTGCATATACCTGTGAAGGCAGAATTTTCTGCAAACTTCTGAAAACCAAAGATGTATGTCAGATACTCATATAATATAATTAAAATGATACTGTAAGCGAATATGTATTTCTAAAAATTGACTCTACTGTTGCTAGATAGACAGATGATTCAATAGATACATTGAATTCCCGTGGCTTAAGGGACATTTTGTACTTCAGATCAAAGATCAATAGAAAAATCTGATTGTATTGCAGTCAAGATTAAAAGAAGCACATCCACTTCAACAGGTCCCCTCTCTACCCTCATCTGCACAGAAATCTTAATGGGTTTTGTACAGAAAGTTTAACAGGAAAGTCTGAAAACTTCTTCAATTCACATGGCATGCAGGTCTGAGGTGACAGAAGGAACAGATAAATCTTTTGGGGTAGAAAGCTCTCCAGCAGCCGAGGACTGTCTTAAACTAAAGGGCAGTCTTGTGAAAGACTTATTGCAGAATTATGTCCTTTACACCGACAGAGACTTGAGATATGTGCAAAAAGCTGGATAATAAAGGATTTTTAGCAAAATTAAACATGTTACTCCATGCCCTAACTATCTGAGCATAAAAAAAAAGAAGAAGGGATTGTCTAGATCTTAGAAATTTTAATGCATGAAAACAGAGAAGACATTCTCCATTCCTAAAGCTTCAGCCATTTGATGCTGACCAGCTGTTAAAATTAGATTCAACCTTCTAGCTAAAAAAGAGACAGATTTTGGAAAATCATTTTAACTGTTCACTTTTAATACACCTTGAGACAGGCAGAAGTTTGTTCACTTGCATTTTCAGAATTAGATCATTTTGCAAAACAAAACAGAATGTGAAATGTAGAAGAATAATGAAATGCCACAAAGTTGCCAGACAAACCATATTCAGGTAAAGCAAGAATAACATGGAGACCTCTTGTCTGATGAGAAGGAATCAAGTCAAATTTATCTCAGATGTACATTAATATATGTGAGCATAATCCAAGTGCAGATTCTTTGTTCATTTCACTTCTACAGGAGAGTGTAACTTGGCTGACAGCAGGAACACCTGACAGGGCATTGCAATAAGTTAAAACATTCTTGTGTAATAAAAAACCTGTCCACGTTCAGCATATATACTCCCAACAGCTCAGCCATCATGCTAACAAATGCAGCTGGCCATGGTGTAAGAGTCTGTTTAGAATAAGACAGAGGCATTTTATTCAAAGGCATCACTGCCTCCATGAGAAATGCAACATGCTTAACTTGCACCTGCAAGTTTACACTGATTTGCCAGAATAATTTTATCAGTATACACATCAATACATTAGAATATATTTGGGGATGCTCTGCTGAAGAAAAACCTTGGGACTTGCCTCTTAAGAAGACAAACAGGAGAAAAGGAGCCACAGGACCAATAAAGAGCAGTATGTTAAATTCAAGGAAGGCAAACTCCCACAGTGCTGTCACCAGGTAGACAACCAATTTCAAAACAGAAACTTGTTCAAGTGAATAATTTTGGTTTAGATCTCATTCTGGACATAATAGCTGTCTAGCATCATGCACTACTCTTGCCAAAATCAAATTATAAGAGCATTTATTTGAGAAAGGTGCTTAAGTGTGCTTAACACTAAGATAAGTTTAAGCACCGTCCTGAATCAGGGTGAAATATAACATATATCTTCTTTTGTGCATCTTTAACACTTTTTCACTATTCTCTTCTGTTGTTGTTACTATTTTCATTATAATTGTGAAGCACTGTATTACCTAATATCACTGACAGCTGTGTTCCAGTGACACAAACTTTACTTAGAAAATGCCATATGCCTGTTTGCTTCAAAAGATTTCAGGCTCAAAATGTATTTTGACGAACTCCAAGCAAGGGTTCAGCCCTTACTAGTACACTGGTGGGCTGAATTCACAGAAGACAAAAATAACCCAGCCAGACTCCAGAGCCTCCAGCGTCTTCAGTGTTTCAGCTAAGCAGTTTGATATGGAGAAATAAACAGTGGGGGAAAGAGAAAGCTCTGGAAATTCTTCTCAGTCAGATGAATTCCCCATTATTCTAGACACTTCTAGTAAGAGATGTTTGCTCTATTAAAGAGGTTACAATCCATCCACAACATCTTTCCACATATCATTGTCACAGAAGAGTTCTGTTATCTCCATTCGGTAGTTGAAACAAGAAACACAGAGGGTCTAAGTGACCTGAAGTTACACTGAAAATCTGTGCAGTATGTAGGAACTGAATCTCTCCAGCCCAACCCTTTAGCCATGAGATTCTCTTTTTCCATCTGGTAGCATGGTTATCAAATACAACTAGTACCCACCCACTGGCCATGTCTCCATTACCTAATGGAATGAGAGGTAGGCTGCTCCTTGGCTTCAAGGCCAGCTGACACAGCATGGTTCTGATCTGCACAGCCAAGTTCCCAAATTAGGAAATTCATGTTCCAGCTGTTTGCCAAGAGTGCTAAGTCCCAATCTATGTACACTCCAGTGTTGCTTGGGAGAACAATCCGGAGCACCAGCCAAAATTCTGACAAAAATTTTGCTAACAATGTAACACCATATATGATTCCAATGCAGAGTCTGAGGCTATTCCCTGACCGTCTCAGGCCTGCTCGTACAGCTGTAGCCTCGTTTTCCAGATATCAATTGTTTATAAGCTTTGTCTGTTGAGAACACACAGCATTTCAAAAGGCCCTGCCAACAAAGCTGGGCTGCAAGCATTTCCTTTTGCTTTCCAAAGGTTCCTATTACTGTGAATTCTCAGTATTATCATGGTCTACACCAAATCTTTACCCAGTTGTAATGCTCAGAAAATGAGATACATCTTGAAGTTTCATGCCTAAATGCAACTTCAGGAGTAAGATATAGCACTAAAACTCTATTCTGGTCTTTTCTGCCTGCAGCTGGAAAGTTTGGAACCACAAAAATCAATGTCTTATTGTTCAGTGATTTCTTTTTGCATGTTTCTTTGTACACTGAAGGAAGAATATTCATCTGCTCTCTTGTTTGAAATGTATTATTTAGTTATTATTCATTTACTAGCCTAAGACAATGCTAAAGTATTACATTAGTGTCCTAAAATGCTATTGATTACCAGTACAAAATGAAAATATATAATTGATGAAAACATCAGGATCCTATGGGGACTTACAGTTCAAAAGGTTAAAAAGAAAATGCTGATCTCTTGAAACAAATTGATCTACATGCAGCAAAGCTGAGCTGAGTCTCTAAGCAAGCTGGGAGAGACAAGACAGAGCAGCTTGTTTGTTTTTCATCTGTAGTAAAAATACAACGGCTTTAATTTGAAAAGAGCAAGTGCCACATCTGTGTAAAGTCTTCTGTTTGTTCTTCAGTTCATTGCTAGTGATACAGCTTTCTGTTTTGCAAATAAACTCTCTCATCTCAGCTCCTCACTCCCAGGATTGTTGGGTCTATGGCAAGCCTGGAAGCTGAATTCCAGTTGCACGGGAGGAAAGTGCCATGTTTTGCTGCTGGGTGTGCCCTATTGCTACATGGCAAGTAGTGTTAGGAAACCTCAGAGGCAGAGATGCTTGTCTATCCATCCACCCAGAAGGATGCCTGGCTACAAAGAGGGTTTTGGCAAGGAAGAGTGCAGGGGGTGGGCGGAAATCAAAAAATACTTTCCTCTCTAGTAAGGAGATAGACACCTGGAACCTGGAACTACCAGGTGGTGCTGCTCATTGCCATGGGGACATACACGTTCAAACTGTGTCCAGAATTCCACAGTCTGCTTCAGAAGCAAAACACTCAAAACACTCAAGGCTAGATTAAATTATCCCTGCCTTTATTATTGAGTGTCTCCAAAATGAGCAACACCCCTTCTTCTCTGCTGTGATTATGATAACCAACTGGATTGCATAGGAAAATTAGGGATGTTTTGCTGACCTCTCAAGTTTTACCTATCACTGTCTGCTTGACCGCCCAGTGATCAGCAGGCAGCAAGACACGCATGTCTGGTCAAATACAAATGGCAGGCGGTTCAGCTGTACACCTGAACCCAGCCTGCATACCACCAGCGGGACCGCTTGTGCCTCTTAGACTCACAGATGTTAAGTTTGCTCTCGACCCTGCTGGGACTGGCTGCAGATGTTGGCATAGTAGCGACGTGGCAGAGATAAAGGAGGACAGAGGGGCTCTGATGTAGCAGTAGCTCACATCTTTATTCCCTGCCCCAAGGGACAGGAGAACCCAAAAGCAAGCAGGGGGAAAGGTTACAAAGAAGTGAGCAATGACAGTTGCAGGGGTTTTTTAAGGGAAACACAAAGAGAAGGATCCAGTAGGGCTGGTCCAATAGGGAGAGATTACATAAACACAAATACCCAATGGAGTGACACAGGGAGAGGAGTACATTCAAATAAACTAATGGAACACAGAGAACGCAGAATTTTCTAGAGATAATACGTATTAAAACAACATAATGCATAGGGAAATAGCTGGGAGGAGAACGGGGTGTAAGTTAGAAGGAGAAAGAGATGTAACCAAAGCTTTGATGGACAACTTAAGAGGCGAGAAATGTGGGGAACTCCGCAGCCTCACCTTTTCCCTCCCCGTCAGGCTCACTGTCCTGAGGGGGAAAATCAACCCAATTGATTTTATTAACTTTCATAGAGAAGGCAGGCTGGCTCACGGCAACATCTACCCACAACTGAGCCACAGATGAATAGTATCTGCTTTCTCTTATCAACCACAAGGAACTGGACAAGGGTAAGAGAAGGACAAAAGCCATCATGTGAAAGCAGCAGTTTAGTTTCTCACTAAAGCAAAGATGGTATGTGGAAGAAGGTTGTCACAGCTGATTCTCTGGTCCATTGCTAAGATGGTTGTCAGTGTGTTTGACCTTCTCTTAATACTAAACATTCAGTCACTGAAGGAGAACCTGCTCTTCAAAGGGAACCCCTTCCTCCTCATCCAGGGAAAGAAGATAAAACATAAATGCAAAAATATATTTTCATCACTTTCCCTTCAGCTGTCTCAGCAAAGGGCACACCTGGTATCTGTCTTTGCATCAATGAAACACAACAAAGTGCACAGAATAATAATTTTGTCTGTATTTGTTTCCCTTTGGAAAGTAAGAACATAAGAATGTCTGTGTCAGGAAAGACGAAAGGTCCATCTATCTTAGAATGCTCTCTGATTTGGTCAGTACCAAAAGTGTCCAAAAATATATAAGGATAAACAGGAGGCAGCAGTTCCCCACAGCTTTCTGCAGCCTGAGCCTACAGAATTTCTTGAACTCAAGGTCATTTCTTTGTGTTCCGTAATCCAGAATGGATGTTTCATCCAGAAATTTTTCTATTATGTATTTTACAACCATGTAACTTTTCTCACCCATAATCCCCTTGGAAAAGGGTCCTGCAGTTTAATTGTATGTTAGGTAAAAAACTAAGTCTACAGCAATTATATAGTGAGAAGCTCAGTAATTGCTCCCTATTCACAACTGCATTGCTTGCCATCACATCCCCATTCAGCCACCTCTGGTTCAGGATGAAGAGTGTTAGTCTATTCAACCTCTCCATGTACAGAAACTATTACACACCTTTGATCATTTCCATAGCCCTTCTTTGGGTTTGCTACAGGCTTTTTGAGATGCGTTGAACAGAGCTAAATACAACAGCAGAAAGGAACTCAACATGAATTCACACAAGGGCATAATCATATGAGATATTCTGAAGCTTCCTAGAGTTGGAAAATCAGCATCCCGAGGGCCTAGTAAGCTATTTATGTTCCCAGCACAACTCCAAGGTAACAGAGCAACATCATCCCCAATTCTGCAGAGCAAAAATGGAAGCCTGGTGAACCAAATGTATCAATCAATAACTTACCACTCATTTCATCAACAGTGTATTTGTTTAAACAGAGACAGTTATGCGCCTAAACACATTGGTAAATTTAAACCTGAGAGACAAATTTGCTTGAGGTCAGAGAGGCAGCCTGTGGTGGATAAGGGAATTGAAAGCAGATCTCCCATATCTCAAATTATCACCATAATCACTCATCTTCTCTCATCCTGTGTGTCCGTTACTGACATTTAAGATTCTTTATCCATTACCTTTATCAGTCATCTCTGAAACCCTTATGTGTTCCTAGGCAGAATAGAACAAAAACTTCACATTTTGAAAATCAAAAGATTATGTAATGAAGTGCTTAAATATTCCTAAACTGAGATTTGGGTTAGAGGAATGTATAGATTATGAGCTGCCTGCATATTCATTTCACTGCATTCCTCACTCCTTTGGAAAAAGAGGAAAAAAGACATAATGTTTACTAGCTCTAACACTGTTGCTCCTGCCAACTGAAAGCACTTAAATTCTCTTCCTACAGCTGCCCCTGCTGCAGACTTCTGAAACAAAGAAAACTGAAATAAAAGAGCAAAGAGCATAATGGCTACCAAGTTGCTGCTTTAAAGTTTAGCTCTGTGTTTAAAAGTTGTAAGGTTTGAAAATGTGCCATTAAAATATACCACAGGCATCTACTTGAGTGGAGTTCAGCTTGCACACTCTCCCTTCTATTGATAGCAACAATCCAGAGTCAGGTTTTTTCAATCAGGTTAGGAATTCACTGTTCAATTTATCAGGTTTGCTTTTGGCTTGAAAGAGGGCATATAAATTAAAAGCATACCTCAATAAGACACAAGCTTTGATGTCTAATAGGGTTCTGTGAATTCATTATTTTAATATTTTAGATTTATAATCAGAAGGCTAACCATTTTGCTCCAGTGTACGTAATACGTTTTTCATGGTCCCTTTCCCATCTCTCTCTGAAAAATGTTTTCCTCAGATCACATTCATTAATACTGGGGATGTTTTTCAAGCCCTAGGGTACTAAGATCAGGGATGATTTGAAACACCAACTTTCTTACGTATTAAAAATATAGTTCAAAAGAAGTTGAGGGACCTTTGCATCATTTGAAATATTTATCTTTAATAATGTATCAGCATAAATCTGCTGAAAAAATTACTTTGAAGGGTGGCATAATATTTAGAAATGGAGAAATTATAAAAAAGGCTGCAGAAAAGGGAAAGAACTAGTTTAGGAGAAACTCTTCAACATGGAACTTGATACAGGACATTCAAAGGTTCACTTTTCTGAAGGAAATTGCTGTAACAATTTAAAAGTTGCTCATCCTCTACTGTTTGCTTGTACACCAGAGCACTGAAGCTACACAAAATTTCCTTTTGAGCGAAGCAATGAAAAATATCCCTCAGATTTTTCTAATCCTAAAAAGTTTGTCTTCCTTTTGGCCGGCCAGTCTGCAAGGGTAGGACAAATAAATCAGCATGGTTTATTATCTGCTTTTCCTTTCCCTTGACATGAAACAGTCAGAAAACTAGCTTAGTTGGGTAGTTGATATGTCTCTACATTTGCTTTGCATTTCTAAAGAAATACAGATCAGTGGGATGATATCAGCATGTGCAATTCAAGACAATAATCAGATATACCAGTCACCACCTGTCCTCAATAAAGTATGGCAATTTCACATTAGCTCTTCCATATTAAATCCATCACACTCTCAGCTGTAGCCAGGTCAGCGGTCACAGGACAGTCATCTTTTCAATTGCTCTGTAGTGTTTTGGAATGAATGAATTAGAGACAGAATTGAGGATTGATTCTGCAATTCTAAGTTTATTGGAATATTTGCTTCACAAATACTTTTTTTGCTTCACTTCATCTTTTGGAGAAGATCTAATATGTACAATTTTCCCTTCTGATATTTTCACTGTATAGTAGCTAATCAGTGATGGAAAGTCACTCCATATATATGGAGCTATACATCTTCCTGAATCTCCTTTGTTCATATAACTATGAGCAAAGGTACTCCTACTTCTCTGCAAAACTTTTAGATTTGCACAGCACCACTTAGGACTATCCTTAATTAGAGAGAAAAAAAATTCAGGTAGAATACTTTTATATGTTATGGTTATGATTCCTTCTGACATCGGACATATAGGGCGAAGATAAAGAGTAAAGCAGGTCTGAGACCAAATCACTGATGAATTTAGAAAGTTAAACTCTACCAACAAGATCCTTCACTGAAGGACCTATCATTGGGCTCATTGCCTTTTTTATATCTGATCAAGAGATCCAAATTCATTACGGTTAATTGATATTTGGAACAATGCATGTCCCCTTTTTCCTAGGTCATGGCTTATGTACTCATATTTGGTCATTCTGTGAATGTGCATTTTCATGTGAACAATGTTAATGAGATGAAAAGGTTCCAGCTGAAGTCACAGAATTACAGAATGGCTTGAATTAGAAGAGGCCCTTAAAGAGCACCCAGACCTAAAGAACTTCCAGACCTAAAGAACTCCTGGACATGGGCAAGGACATCTTTAGTAGTTCAGGTTGCTCAAAGCCTTGTCCAACCTCACCTTGAACATTTTCACGGAGGGAGGATCCACAACTACTCTGGGAAATCTCCTTCAGTTAACCACGCTCACTAATATTTTCTTCCTTATGTACAGTTTGAATCTACCCTCTTTCAGTTTCAAACCATCATCCCTTGTCATGTCACTACAGCCCCTCGTAAAAAGTTTCTCTCTGTCTTTTTGATAAGTCCCGTTAAGTACTGAATGGTCTCCCTAATAAGGTCTCTCCAGAGCCTTCTCTTCTCAATGCTGGACAACCCCAACTGACTCAGTCTGTCTTCAAACCAGAGGTTCCAACCCTCTGATCATTTTCATAGCCCTCATCTGGGTCTGCTTTAATATGTCCGTGTCTTTCTTTAAATACGTCTGTTTAGATATTTTAAAGCAATTACCTGGTTTTGGAAGGACTGAAATTCCACACCTTTCTTGCTGGAATTATTAAAAGCAGAAAGAGCAACAGTATTAGAGTGGATTAAAGCCCTATCTGCAGCCTAAGACCCTACTGTGGTGTAGCAATATACTAATAAGTAGTGCTCCAAGTGCTAGTACACTACTTGGTTCTGATAAACTAATGCTAATTGATTTTGAATTTTTAGCAAAAATGCATTTAAAGAGAAAATAGTTAATGCCATAGATACTTAGAGGAAGCCATTAAAGGTAGACATATTCTTCTATCTAGGCAGCTTATTTTTAATTTTTGGAAATTATTCCCTGAAGGCTGCCTTCAAGGGTCAAACAGGAGGGAAAACAAAGTATAAGGGTATAGCATATACCTTTTTTAAAAAATAATTAATAGACAGTTGGACAAAATGACACTCAAAGCAAAAGGCATATTTCAGAAAGTTTATAAGAAATTAATTATTTTCATCAGCATCAACAGAAGTAAAAATCTGAGATGTCTCAAGGAACAATTTTTTGATGGCTTTGAACTTGATTAAGAAGGAGGATGGCAACAATGGAAATTTTAAATAATACTCCCCAAGAAATTAAAAATATATCACCTAGGGCCAGGTCATACTCACGTAAAGTTTTTTTTAAATTCAGTTGTGAAACTGGAGAATAAAGTACAGAAGTATGTCCCCTTCTGCTTACTGAAAGTTCTATTACTTTCCAGCAGAGTGGCAAAAGACAAATATCAGACCAAGCTTTACAAGGGGCCACAGAGGCAATTTTGGAAATTACAGACTAATGAGTCTGATTAACACACCAGAAAATTCATTTGCCTCTTAATTAGCATAAAATATAATAGAAGCTAGAACAGGTGAGCATATGAATAACTGCAACATGCTGGGGCAGAATCAACATCATTTATATAATTCAAGAGAATGAGATTTAAAGGACATAGTGAGAACAGTGTTTCAGCAGGTATAATGTAACAAGCATTCAAAACAAAAGCAAACCTAAACACAGGCTTTAAATTAAGTCCTTCAGCAACAGCTATGAAGATAAATTAAGGTGGCACTATAGAAGAGAGAAGACCTTTCAGGGATTAATAACAGTTTGGAGGAAAGGAA
>VZTX01025497.1:93576-135823 GCA_013400915.1 Pardalotus punctatus
TGAATTAGAAGAGGCCCTTAAAGAGCACCCAGACCTAAAGAACTTCCAGACCTAAAGAACTCCTGGACATGGGCAAGGACATCTTTAGTAGTTCAGGTTGCTCAAAGCCTTGTCCAACCTCACCTTGAACATTTTCACGGAGGGAGGATCCACAACTACTCTGGGAAATCTCCTTCAGTTAACCACGCTCACTAATATTTTCTTCCTTATGTACAGTTTGAATCTACCCTCTTTCAGTTTCAAACCATCATCCCTTGTCATGTCACTACAGCCCCTCGTAAAAAGTTTCTCTCTGTCTTTTTGATAAGTCCCGTTAAGTACTGAATGGTCTCCCTAATAAGGTCTCTCCAGAGCCTTCTCTTCTCAATGCTGGACAACCCCAACTGACTCAGTCTGTCTTCAAACCAGAGGTTCCAACCCTCTGATCATTTTCATAGCCCTCATCTGGGTCTGCTTTATATGTCCGTGTCTTTCTTTAAATACGTCTGTTTAGATATTTTAAAGCAATTACCTGGTTTTGGAAGGACTGAAATTCCACACCTTTCTTGCTGGAATTATTAAAAGCAGAAAGAGCAACAGTATTAGAGTGGATTAAAGCCCTATCTGCAGCCTAAGACCCTACTGTGGTGTAGCAATATACTAATAAGTAGTGCTCCAAGTGCTAGTACACTACTTGGTTCTGATTAACTAATGCTAATTGATTTTGAATTTTTAGCAAAAATGCATTTAAAGAGAAAATAGTTAATGCCATAGATACTTAGAGGAAGCCATTAAAGGTAGACATATTCTTCTATCTAGGCAGCTTATTTTTAATTTTTGGAAATTATTCCCTGAAGGCTGCCTTCAAGGGTCAAACAGGAGGGAAAACAAAGTATAAGGGTATAGCAGATACCTTTTTTAAAAAATAATTAATAGACAGTTGGACAAAATGACACTCAAAGCAAAAGGCATATTTCAGAAAGTTTATAAGAAATTAATTATTTTCATCAGCATCAACAGAAGTAAAAATCTGAGATGTCTCAAGGAACAATTTTTTGATGGCTTTGAACTTGATTAAGAAGGAGGATGGCAACAATGGAAATTTTAAATAATACTCCCCAAGAAATTAAAAATATATCACCTAGGGCCAGGTCATACTCACGTAAAGTTTTTTTTAAATTCAGTTGTGAAACTGGAGAATAAAGTACAGAAGTATGTCCCCTTCTGCTTACTGAAAGTTCTATTACTTTCCAGCAGAGTGGCAAAAGACAAATATCAGACCAAGCTTTACAAGGGGCCACAGAGGCAATTTTGGAAATTACAGACTAATGAGTCTGATTAACACACCAGAAAATTCATTTGCCTCTTAATTAGCATAAAATATAATAGAAGCTAGAACAGGTGAGCATATGAATAACTGCAACATGCTGGGGCAGAATCAACATCATTTATATAATTCAAGAGAATGAGATTTAAAGGACATAGTGAGAACAGTGTTTCAGCAGGTATAATGTAACAAGCATTCAAAACAAAAGCAAACCTAAACACAGGCTTTAAATTAAGTCCTTCAGCAACAGCTATGAAGATAAATTAAGGTGGCACTATAGAAGAGAGAAGACCTTTCAGGGATTAATAACAGTTTGGAGGAAAGGAAACAACAGGGTGGAAGAAGTGATTCTTTCTGAGAAAGTGGGGAATTTGCCTGCACAAGTACCTCAAAAATCAATGCTGGGACCAATAAATTAATGCTGGTTCAATAAATTAATGACTGAAAGTAAAAGAATAGTGAGGTCTGAGCAACTCTGACACTGGCCTTCTTGGCTCCCCATGGTAAATTCAAGAATAATAAACCTGGGACAGGAAGTAGAGGGTCTGGAAGCAGATGGCAAGCAGCTCATAAGTGACGAAAACAGAGGAGCTGATGGAAAAAGTAAGAGGCAAAGCAAGAGATAAGAGTGAACAGGACTGAAGTATTACCAGTCTATCCCCCCTCTCAAGAATGGGTAATTTCTAATATGTTAGATCATCCTTGATAGAAGTGGTGGGAAAGCCTCAAAGCCCCAAAGATATAGCTTCTATGGCATTAGGAAAGCACACTGTTCAGGTGACTCAGACTTCCTTTTGCCAGGAATTAAACCTAACATTAACCTTTCTTGCTACTGTTCATGCCTACTGTCCACAGCATGAATGCAGAGAACAGGTTACTCCCTCACAGAAGGCTTTCACATCTTTCCAGTTTGTTGTCATAATCCCACATTTGTCCTGCAATGAGGTACTCTAGACCAGTTTCCTACTCAGTTCTCCAGTGTGTCCTTACCAAGGCTACGCAGAGCATAAAGATTGTGTCACATGACTTGCAAACTTCCTTTAGCTTTACTTCTCACTATAAAGTTTGTTCTTGTGTAACAGCAAGATATTGTTGACTCATGTTCAGGTTATTATCACTATATTCACAGACTCTTTCCTGAAGGACTGTTACTTAATCAGTTGTTTCCCATCCCGTATTTGTGTAGGTGATTATCACTGCCTTACTGAATATCCCTATTGATTTACAGGTTTTTATTAGAAACTATTTCATCATTCCACTGAGATAATTTTGAATTCCAGCTTTGTCCTCCAGAGGATTTGCAGTGCCTCCCAGCTTCATTATAACACCAAGTTCAGAACATTGGTAAAGTTCAGAATAAACACTGACCAGAAAGGCCCCAAAGAATTCTGGCTAGGACTGTGTTTCTATTTAGACAATAACCACGGAGAGTTGCTGTATAAATGTGGCTATCAACCAATTTCATTACCTCCCTTCTGAACTTTTGTGAAGACCATGTTTATCTAAAGAAGAGATGTATATCCTGCTTCTATCCTATCCATGTAGATTGTTATCACCAAAAAAAAATTAATATCTTTTACTTTCTTTTTTTCTTCCCTTTCTGTTGTTAAACACCTTTTTATTTTCAAGGTGAATGTAGTGTAAGTTTTTTTACTAAGTTGTTCCACAACTCTTCCAGAACTTAAATAACGACCTCTTTTTTCCTATTATAAATATGAACATTTTCTATTTTTTCAGGGATTGTTTGCAGTGGTTCTTTTCAGTGCTAGGGTTATCATCCATGTATTCAACATAAGCACTGGGATTTTCAAGTTCTTTAAATATCCTTGGATTACGTAGGTCAGTCCTATTCACCTGAAGACATCTAACATTTCTAAGACTTAAACTTCTTTCCCATTGTAGTCTCTAATTATACCTCTTCACAATTGGCATTAATTATGCTGTAAGTTACTTCAAGCAGTTTACAAAGACTGATGCAAAAAGGACATCATGACCCCCTGTATCTTCTTGCCCTCTTCTTATAGCAGTTTTACAGCACAGGAGAAAAAGAAACTTATTTTATTGCTATTTCACTTATGAACTGTATATACGTGGAATGATTTCCTGTTACTCCTAGTGTCTTTTGCCAGGTGTATCCTATTCTGAGCCATGGCCTTTTTTTGTCACATTGTATTCTGTTACAGTCATCCTTCAACCCTGAATCTAACTCACAAATTTTGTGAGTGTGATGATATTAGAGATTAACAGCAACCTCACCATCTAACAAAGGTGGCTTCTCATACACTTCCTGTTAAGCCTTGTCACAGCTGTTTTTTCTGCCATGTCATTAATACCATCTCTTCAAAAATACTTATTTGCGTTTAAGTTGTTTTTTTAAAAAAGTATCTGCTTTCTTGCTCATCTCCTTCCTTCCCTTCCTATATAGATGTTATCATTTTTGTGGCCATTCTGGTTCAAGCCACTCTTCAGTTTCCCATGTTTCAAACGTTAATTTTGCATCTGTTAATTACTTCTTCCATTGCTTTTACCATTTTTCTAAATCAAAAGTTTGTCACTTCCACTTGTGACAAACTTTTGATCAGCAATTGTTTGAAATTACAGGAGGAGTCAAACAGACACATGGACAAATTTAATGGCACAGTAGGCATGATTTCCAGGGAAGTCACAACCCAGATTTCAGAATGTTCCTGAAGTGTTAAAAAGCATACGAAAAAGTATACTTCAGTGTCATTGTCTGCTTGGCCAGCCGATGGCCAGCAGGCAACAAGACACGCTTGCCCTGGTAGGTGACTAGCAGGCAGTTTGGCTGTCAGAAGGCAGACATGTTCGTGAGACAGGACACCCTCCTGCTCTCGTGTCGACATCAGAGGAACGCCCGAACCCAACCTGCACGCCACAACAGTGGGACCACCTGTGCCTCTTAGACTCACAGATGTTAAGTTTGCTCTCGACCCTGCTGGGACTGGCTGCAGACGCTGGCAAAGTAGCGACTCGGCAGAGATAAAGGAGGAGAGAGGGGCTCTGATGTAGCAGCAGCTCACGCCTTTATTCCCTGCCCCAAAGGGACAGGAGAACTCAAAAGCAAGCCAGTGGGAAAGCTGCAAAAGAGCCTCGAGTGGCTGTTGCAGGGGGTTTTTAAGGGAAACACAAAGAGGAGGATCCAGTAGGGAATGTCCAATAGGAAGAGATTACATAATTGCTAATGTCCAATGGGATGACACAGGGGGAGGAGTACATTCAAATAAACCAATGGGGACACAGAGAACACAGAACTTTCTAGACTTAATACATATTAAAACAACCTCATGCATAGGGAAATAGCTGGGAGGAGAAAGGGGTGTAACCAAAGCTTTGGTGGACAATTCAAAGGGCGGGAAGTGTGGGGAATTCCCCAGCCTCACCTTCTCCCTCCCCCTCAGGCTCACTGTCCTGAGGGGGAAAGTGCGTTCAGCTGATCCCATTGATCTTCATAGAGAAAGCAGATTGGCTCACCGCCACATTTCAGAAAATACTTTCTCCCCTGCTGCTTTACACAGTTCACCACATGCAACTCTCAAATACCTCTCCTGGGATAGAAAGGAAGGTCCTCTTGAGATATCAAGAATTAATTTCTAGTTAAAGGCCATAAAATTAAAAATAAGAATAAATGGTCAATGTTCATATTTCAAGAAGGTAACCAATGATGGTTTATGGCACTAAAGCTGATGCTCCTCAGCACATTCACGAATGGGTTGCTCAGGTCTTCTGATTATTCAAAAATACTCACTTGCAAACTAAGTGTAAAGAGCTGCAGGACATACCTGTTTCAAAGTGAAGAGGTAATAGTACACCAAATGAAATCCCATCAGTAAATACAAAGCAAAAAACAAGAGACGGAAATAACCACACAATGTAGACACACCAATGCTATCCAAATTAACTATTATCACTTATGAAGAGGTCTTGCACTCACCTCAAAAAACCATCGTCTTCATGCTCAGCAACAGATTCAAAAACAAAAAGGACCACTGGGGATCAATAGGAGAGGAAAAATGAACAAAACAGGCAGTATCATTACATAACACTGGTACTTGGTGTACACTCTGCTGTACCTCATCCCCCCAAAATTAAGGACAACAATTGTTCATGATGTCTTATAACCCAGAAACTAGGGACACCTTAATTATCAAAAAGAAGATTTAAAGCATACGAAAATTAAGAACTCTCTCCATAGTTTCCATAATTTAATTGGAAGTTTGTTATGGAATAAACTCCACCATTCCTAGAAGAAATTTTTATCAAAATTATCAGATGCAACTATACAAAGTAACCTTTGACTCAAGGAATCTTTAAATTCTCAAGTGCCACCTGAAGGGAATTTATACACCACTTGCCTAACATTTTTTCCCTCAGCATTTACCATTCACACTATTAAGGCAGAATAATAGGTAGACATTATCTGATGCAGTGCAACTGCCTTTAAATAACTGGAAATATATGCTATTAGCCTGTTCTTAATTTCAGTATGGTAGATTGGCAGTCTAGCCCATTCTACTTCACAAGAAAAAAAAAAAAAAAGAGAGAGAAAAGAGAGAGACAAGGGAAAAGAAAGGAAAAGAAGAAAAAGAAGACACAAAGACAGGATGGGTATGAAATCAGTAATCATGAAGGAACCAGTGGAAATGTACGACTGTAAAAGCCAAGATTTGGGACAGTGGCACAAATAGGGTGTAAAAAAAACAGCAGTAAAGGCTGTCTCATGCACAGCTATCCTCATCTGATGCAGGTAAAAAATTAAGGTGGTGGAATAAGATTGGCAGGAGCAGGAGATGGGGCTTGTGAGGTGAGGACAGAAGGAAGACAAGGAAGGAGGGTGGATACAAGAGATGGGGTGAGAGTCGCAGCTGAGTGGCAGGGGAACCATTACAGTTAGCACTGTATACACATAATAAGATATACCTATTGCTAGCTTACTGGATTTACACAAATATTACAGAAACATAAGGCTTCCAGTGGAAGAAAAAGTGCTACATTGCCATCTAGAGCAGAAAAAAGGAAAAGATAGGAAAATATTACGTGAACGTGGCTGCATTGGAACATTGGGAAAAAAAACAGTTTAAACAGAGAAGTGTTTGAAACTTCTACCAGGAAATCCTCAGGATCAATAAGGATGATTTGTATAAAAACCTCACACACAGGGGAACCCCCAGACACTACAAGACCTGCAGATGGCCCTCAAATTAATATATTAGAGAGAAAAAAGTGCTACAGGAAGAAAATGCTTGATTTGACAAGATAAATCTCACTAGCGGCCTTCCTAATAGGTACTTCAGAGGAAGGCCCAAGAAACTTTGCAAAGAAACCCATTCACTGAGGGATTTGTTGTTTGTTTTTTAAACTAATCCAAATAAATCAGTTTGGTTCTTACATAATATAATAAAAGTTTATTCCATTTCTAAATAAATTTTCATGCTTTGATACATATTCATTTTCTCTGTAGCAATATAAATTCAAGTCTGTAAGTATTCATTATTAATAAAAACAAAGGTAGATATAATTTCACTCTAAAACAGCTATAAGAAAAAAATCTTAAAGAAATGGAAAACATTTCAAGGTATTCTTCACAAACTCAACAGTTTTACAAATTAAATTAACTTCCTAACTTGTAAATTTTAAGAGATGTATAAAATCCAGACTGAGACAGTGTGTGAACTCTCAACCAGGTAAATTGTCCCCTGAATTGCACTGTTACTGGCTGAAGCCCCATACCTGTGGCAGAGATGCAACTGCTGGAATGAAGAGAGAGTGTTATTCATTTTATCTGTTCATTAGACCCTAAAATCAGCGAAGCACACATTTAGTGATGGGAGCGTGAGTAGCAGGGTGTTGGGAGGGAGCGAAAAGCCGGGAAGTGGTGCTGCCCCTCTGGAGCCCTTTCCTTGCACTGTCACTGCCACACACAACAAAAGTGTGTGCCACTTGCATCACACTACAAAGCACAGCAACACCTTCAGGTCCTTAAAGCATCAATATCCATGCCAGTCCCTGCAACACTCAATTTACAATCTGACAGAGCACCTGGTAAATTTGAATTGTTTTGCTGCCTTCCCCCTGCAACCTCCACAAATCTGGTAAGTCACAACAGTCGGAACTGTTTGTTTAGGACTGAGCAAGAGCAAAATTGAATTACTTCTTGTTATTAGAGAAATTTGTCCCAGAGGAAGGTGTTGAAATTGCTGAAGCGAGAAAGTGAGAGAGCATTTTATGGCTCACTGCGTTATGAATGGTCTACAAATACGCAGACAAAGTACTCTCCAAAGCTACCAGACTCCAAGATACGAGCTCCATGTTTGATTAAAAGATTATAAATGGTCAGACACATACTCTTGTTCTGTTCTCCAACAGTTTATGAGTCCTTTCCATTTTATAGTACTCAGTGGCAAAGTTTGCCTAGTCTAGGCATGCACTGAGGCTCCAAACATTTACCTTAGTTGATTCTAGCTGACATGTTTGAAAATTATTATATCCATTTGTTCTGCTAGATGTTTTGTCTCCCTTGCTTATACTTCTTAATTTCTCACTTGTCCTATTATTGGCCTTATGACTAAAAGCTTTAATTTATTCACCATACAACTTTACACACATTTTCTGTCATTCATTACATATCTCCATTGTCTCCTGGTATCTCCAGGGTGTAATAAGAAGAATCAAATATATAAAAAGTTACACTATATATTACCTCATATGTCTGCCTTAGACTTTAGCTATTGAACTTTTATGCGCTTTAATAGAGCAGATTTTTCCCTACTGAAATTATTCAAACATTAAACTTTAATAGTAGGTGTGAGTCCACATAGCATCAAAATGCATAATCAGGAATGTTAGAAGACAAATATAATCAAGATATATCTTAGTACCACAAAAAATCTGAGGAGAAAATTACCAGAATAAGCAAGATAAGCCCTGTCTTCTTATTTCCTTCTTCTACTTTCAAATTCTATCTTCTGTTCCCCTCCTCTACGTTTGTTTTTTGTTCACACTTTCATCTGCAAATGGTTTTTTAGCACTATCCTCACACAAGTATACCTCAATTTTAAAAAAGTCATTACGTACAAATCAATACATCACTTGATAATTATGAGTTCACACTGACATGCCCTCACTTCTGGGTATACAAGAGCAACATCTATTACATGTATGAGAAAAGTTTGCACTGTCTTTTCTTCCTAAAAATTCTCAGATCTCTTGTCAGAATTTCAACAGATTTTGCCTCCTTGTAAATCCATTCCAGTTACTCTTAAGGAATGTTCCCTACTGTTGCTTAAGTTGCTAAATATTCAGATGTCTTAACAACCATCTCTGGTGGATTTTGCTATCATGACTAGAAGATTCAAAGCATGGCCTTCCCCTCCAAAGCCACTGCCTCTGCATACTTGCCTTTGAGACCTGCTATCCAAAATTTATATCTTTAGAAGATTCCTGTACTGCAGTACGGGAATAGCCAGCAGGCATCCTCTGCAAACATTTTCTAAAGGAATCACTTAGAGGAGATTTAGCTTGCTCAGATTCAACATTGGATGGTATGAAATAAAAGGAACACACAAAAACCTTACTAAACCTAAAGCCATTGCTATATGTAGTAAGGAAGTAACAGGTAAAAGTAAAAAAAATCCAAATTCTGACAACAGATTCTCTGATCCCTTTTTCTTTCTGTGAAAAGTGGTGTTAAAATTATTTCATATCAATTTTGCATAAACAGGCATGGGCTGGTCCACAGGAATCACCTGCAGCTCTCCTTCCTTAGCCACCTCTTATAATTTGACAATAATATCAAAGGGCATATGTTTTGAGAAGGATCTGGAAAAGAAGAAAAGGCTAATTAACCCAATTTACAGTCTAAAGCAAAGATTAAAATACAAGCTTCTGTGTATGCTTGTGGAAAAATTAGGCACAAGGGCATGAAAACAGAATCAACACAGACATGCTACAGTCTGTCAGATAAAAATTCAAGCAGTATATAGTACAAAAAAATCAAATTAAAGGCCTGCTGATGTTGGGAAAATGCACATAACAGACACAGTACCTTACTGACTTATTCCCAAGTATCACTGTTATGAACTGCTAAGATTTTTTTAGAAACAGACAAAAGTCTGACATCTAAGAGTGGTTCTTCATCTCATTCCCAAGCTCTGGTGTTAGAGAACTGCATTAGTCAAAGAGCTTACCTCCTTCAAAAGGTAAATGTGCTTTTCTAAGAGACCACCTAGTTATTGTGATGATTATTTCTAGCTGAACTGCAAGTAGCAAGATTCTGGAGAGTAATTAGAGAGTATGTCATAGCCACATCTGTCATAATGAGGCACACATACTACCTCTTTCTCATTACCTCAAATAGTACTTAGTTTCAGAAATCAGTGTTTCATAAAAAGATAGCAAAACTACTTCAGTCTATATTCATATCACTAAATCTATACCAATGCACTCTAAAACATTACTAGTGCTCATTACAATGTTTTATCACCCTGAGCATTTTTTACATAGAGCTCTGAATTAATATCTGCTTTCCACAATAATTCTTCTACACCTTCAATAACTGCATTCTCTAGAATTTGCTTAGGTCTTTTCTATTTCAAAAACTGGAATACGGCTCATTGAAAACTAAAATTGCCAGGTTAAGCACCACCTTGTGTTTTTATGGTTTGCATGCATGTAATGGGAATGAGATTTATGTCCCTAACCTTGAAATATTCTGAACCAATTATTTACTTAATATTTATGTTAAATTATCTATGATTGCAGCACTGACTATGAAAGCAACCAGAAAAAATTCTGCAGGTGGCCCGTAAAGCTAATTTTGAAGTTAGCTGTACTAAGCTCATGCAGTGGTCTTACGGAATATTAATGTAGTGTTATAAACTACAGTACCCTCAGGGTGTTCACCTGCCATGGAATTTAATTTACTTCATATCTCATCTAATAGACTGAATCTCATCTATTAGGTAAATATAATGTGAATATGTTTCCTTGTTTCTCTAAGGAGTTTATTGGTAAAACCTGGAGAGGCATTCCCATAGCATCTTCTACTGCTATTATTCGCTTGAAATTGAGATATTGTGCCCTTTTCTGTATTAAGCAATATAGAATATACAGTCTAGGTACAGAATAGCACCAAGCCCAGAGCCGATACAGCAGCTGCATTGCTCACGCTACAAGTTTGTGTTTATTCTCTTTATTGCAAAGAGGAAAAATTAGAGCAAGCTCTGGGGCTTTGAGCCAGAGGCCATGTCTCCACTGTGCCAGGCACTGTGCCAGCCGGCAGAAGCTCTTCCCAGGGACAGCACTACGCTCTGCCCTTGGTAGCTTAAGTGGCACATTCTTCTGTCTAAGGAGATAGACCTCAATTTTGTAGGATTATGTGAATGCTTAAGTTGCCTGAAAACAAATCTGGTATTGTCTGCAGCCAGCATGTTGGCACAACTTCAACAGTGGGAAAGGGTTCAAATATGCTTTGTCCCTCTGCAACTCCTGCAGTATCTAGTGCCCGGCTGTGGCAGTGCTGTTCTCAAGGCATTTGTTCCCAGTGCATCCAAAGCATCCTGAAACAGCAGCTTACTGGCAGGCTGATAGGCAGCTCACGGTCAGCACATTTTTCCGGGAAAAACTTCAAGGGGCTTGTGGCGTAGAGAGGAGCACACTTTCTGATTAGCTCTTCTCATATTAAAAACTGTCCTGGTACGAAATAAACAATAGCAGTTTTTGCTCCTCACGTGCTTTTGCATACGACCCACTGCTGCATAATATTTTATACATTTGGTTTATTCTTCTCAGCCTGGATTCACAACAGGGTTGTTCCAGCCCAAGTCCACTCCTACAATTAGTTTCTTCATGCTACTTTGTCTATCGAGATGGACAGACTCATACACACCTTTTCAAAAATCATAAGGGAATATAGCCTTAGTGATATCCCGGAACAATCCCATTTACTATTGTCAGTACTCCTGTGCATAAAATTCTGTCAGCGTAATTCCCAGGGACTGGGCCTTCAGAACAGCTAGTAGGGGCAGGGAATTTAGGCACCTGACATGGTAAGTGCTCTCATTCTGTGTATGGCATTTATGAACCCAACTTAGTTGTTATGTCAGACAGAGGAAAAAGACAAGCAGGATGTATAAAAGCAGAAAAATGTATCCCAAAAACAGCTTTAGAGAGGAAGAATGAGAAAAAGATAGAACCCATGGGCAACTTAAAAAATAAAAAGTAGATGTTATAGTTCACTGAATCAAATATGACATTATAGTGCAGAGGAAATTGAATTCATCTGTACTCGATAAGGGTGGCTTCATTATTCACTTGTGTCTTTGCTTAGTTGTGACACTCATGACTGATGAGACCATCCCCATCTCATGAAGATAAATTCAATATCCGTAGTATCATTCTAATATATTCTCTATATATAGGAAATGCATTTAATGGATGGTGGTAGGATAGTATTTTTATCTTCACAGGCTCATGAAAGGAAGGAGCACAATTTCCTGGAGCTGACACTTTGAGCAAGTTTATATGGACCTCTTTTCACAACTGTGTTGAGGGTGAAAGTGTTGGTATGGGGACATAGGAGAGAGGGGTAGCAGAGAGGTTGACTTCGCTGATTTGTCATCTAAGATCTGAACCCAGAATTGGTTCAAAATGGAGCAGAAATTTGGATATTGTATCCTATTATATTTGTCTATGTATGAGCATACCACTATCACAATATAGTCAATTAGAAGCAGCACCACTGAAATGGGCTGACATTAATCCAGTGCTGCTCAGTGCTATAACTTTCCTCCTCTTTCTCCATTCAAGTACTGTTTTCCAAACCAGTGAAATATTTCTCCTTGATGAGGTCTCCAACTCACGCCTCCTCCCTCCTTTGGTAGCATCATATATTCATACACAATTGTAGCAGACCAGTTTAAAAATGTGGAAATCTTGGAAGATATTCACCAGAAGTGATCCCAGAAGAAACATGATTAATAAGTAAAGCATATAGGAGGAGGTCAAAGGTAGCTATCATAAATTTAATTTACCACACATCTGTAATTTATCACAACTCTGTACAGTGTTCACATGCCTCTTCATGAGAAAGATTTTTCCTGTTAGGTCCAGGGGGACAAGGGAGAGCTCAAGCCAGCACAGGTATCTAAAGTGCCCTCTCTGTTCCTGCTGCTGCTAAAGCAAACACACATCTACATGTACACACCAGTACAAAGTACTGGTACAGCTGCCCACTCCAAAACACAGGACTTTCTATCAGAAAACTTCTGTCTAGACTGGGACAGAGGTCCATTAATTCAATACTCATACTCTCACAACAAGACAAGAGAGAGATTTTACTGACAGGTAAAAGAAATATTGAAGAAGAAAAGTCTGGAATAAGCTGCACATACAGAATTTTCTTTCAAATCCCATCATTTGGCAGCTGAAACACATCCATTGCATAATGATTTATATGAATTCAGTATTGCTCAGTTTGTCAGTGTCTTCACCACAGCCACTTGGAAAGCTCCATAACGCAACCATTAAAATCAGCTTCAGGCTGAAACTTGGCACACAAATGCATGAGGAAGACAAAGTAAAAAACAGTTACTTTAATTTCTAGAAAATTATTACATACTGCCTCTTTTCTGGAGCATAGAATATCATAAGTTGCTTTGAGTACCACGTGCATAAATTATTAACAGAATTTTCTTCTTGTTTGGTCTAAAATTGTAATTATATGAAGCAGATATTTTCTGTCATCATCTACATAACAGAATAATAATGTTAAGCATACAGCAACGTTACTCCACCAGACAATCAGTAACAAAGAGGTGCTATACAAATGAATATCAGCTGTATAACCAACTGAAATGCAAATTTTAAACCAAGGTTTTTGATAGATAACAAGAAAACAAATGGGGAAAGTGACAAAGCAAAACAACAACCAAAAAAAAAACCAAAACCCAGAACAAATCCTTTGCTTTTTTTTTGTATTTCACAGTTTGCATATGTGTAGTACAAGTCTACAATTGTGTAGTAAGAGTCTCGTGATTTGGTTTTATGTACAAAGAGCCCCTTACTGATTATCTCAGCTACCTTTCATTGCTACGTCCTGATTCACTGAAATAAATATATACATTATTCTCAGATGCCAGGAGGAACATAGAAAATCTATTTTTATAACTAGAACTTAAAGAGATAGGTCTTTTGCAATTCAGTAAAGCCAGGTTAATTTATACCATTTAAAGAACTGCCCCAGCAACTCACACTGACATTTCTACTTGGCTTTAATGCAGTTTTTCATATGTATTTTTTTCTTCTAATTTTTAATATAGAATTTAATTGATAAGAGAAATCAAATATTATTAAGTAAACTGACTTCAAATGAAAGTATCACTTTCCAAGTGATCAGACTGTACATCTAGTGGACTCTCCATAAAGCCTCTATTCAGAGATGTTTAATATTTGTTACGCTTTTTATTAAAGATTTTCGAGATACCATGGAATTTTGAAATCTTATACACAAAAAAGTTTGACAGCATAACATAAAAAATAGAAGGATGCAAACTGCTTTTTTCTTTCTCCACACACAGTGAGTTGCAGACTTTTCCTACTGCACAGAAAAGACTTTCTCCTGCAGTTAAGACAAATGCTTTAACTGAAACCTTAATTCTGATAATATAAGAGAAATACATGGTTAATACACCATAAACCAGAGAAAAATATGTTTTCTTATTAGTGGCACTTAGATCAGATTCTTCTGTGTTCTCTCATTTTAAAAAAGTGTCCATTGCAGAGCAGAGGAAACATCCCCCTTGCCTCCCCACAGCATGCAATTCCTGCTCAACAGCACTCCACACACATTCGCTCCCCCGAGTGCTCCACTGGTAGCACAACTGTGGTAATTACGGCACGAGCACGTCCTATGAAACCGATACCAGTTCATTAATTAGAAGATGAACGTAATTGATTATTTCAACAGCAAGGCTAAACACACGGGTAATCCCGCAGAGAGATCTGTAGGGGGAGATCTGTCCAAGGTGTGCCCTTGACTTCATTGCTTCTCCCAGGGGGTGGCTTTAACAGAACACAGCCTAACGAGGTAATAATTACAGATCACTATTAGAGATAGTTAAGTCATTCATGACCTGTTCCCCTTAGCAAATTGTTCCAGAACTGATGTGTATTTCAGAGGCTGTATTTGTCATTTACAGACACTTTGACAGACAATTGACACATGGGGGTGATTGGCTATCTCTTCTGATGATGTTCTGGTCAGATAATGCCCAGATTCAATCTCACCTTTGCTGTTGATATGTCACAGTGGCTTGATAAGTGTGCGGTATAATTTCTCCCCTGGTGTGGCAACAGAAATCTTTCAAACAAAGGAAGACTGAACACTGAGAGTGAGACACCCCTGTTTGTGCCACCTTCCTTATCACTGTCATTGAGCACATGGCTTCCCAAAAAGACATGTTGCAGATGAAAATCCCCTTGGGCAACTTGTTAACAGATATGCAAACCAAGCCTCCACATTTTGGCATTCAGACCCTACACTGGTTCTCAAACACCATTCTCCATTAGCTGACAAACCCCTAATTAGGATCACCAAAGGCCTAATTACAGCAATGGCTTAAACCAGTCCATCCATGTTTTTTAAAAATGCAGCACTTTTTGTGGAAACACCAAGCCAGTATTGCCAAACTGGAGCAATCATGTCCTTCCTTCTTCTCTCACCTTGACACAGGCTGATTTAAGAGTTATTGCATCTGGCTTGATTCAAATATTGTACTCGGTCCAGATCATGGTTGACCACATATGGGTGTATTAGAGGAGGAGGAAAAGCAAGAAGTTTTTCCTTCCCTCAATGCATTCCTAGTTATCTCTTACCCTTGGCAGCCTTCAGCTCTCAGCAGCCCTCCATGTTCCCCAAGCACAAAAATAGGTCCAGTCTCACTCTGGCAGCAGAGGCATCAACACCACTGTGGAGGGCAAGGGCAATGATGGAGTCTCTTGCCACCTTTCACCTGGTGAAAAGCAGCCAGCCTCCCATGGGAACCATATAAACCACATCTTTTCAGATGAAGGTGCTCGATTTCATGATTATTGCCTAGTGAAGTAGCCAGAGTTCATCCACAAACTTACCAAGAGGGTTGGGGGCTGAAGTTGCCAGTTAAACCCTGGGCTGTTGTAAGTCAGTATGAGGGCACTGATCTCCATAAACAAATGCTGATAGACACGTATTAAGGATTCACTCTGTAACCTTGCCTGAAATTATTAAATCAATATAGATTCTTTGATATGGACACTGTAGACAATAACAATATTAGTCTCAATAAAATGATACTGAGAGGAGAAGTACTTTTCAGTTTCTTTATTTGATTAAAGCATTTCTGGCTCAATGTCTCCTGCATAGTATCCCATGATGTAATTGAATAACGAGATTGAAACAGAAAGCTGTTTCTAAGTAAGGGAATACTTTACTGGGGCTTTTGTTCTTATTTAGTACAGTTTAACAATTCCTTTCATTCACTGAACATGGATGCCTGAGAAACCTGGAATATCCACTATGCCTGGGCATGGCTATACTCCATAGCCCATCGTGTTTGGAAGCACATTTGTAACAGATAAGAATCTGAAGTAGTAAAAGTAAACACTTAGGTCAAATTCTTCTATTCCTCAGACATACACATTAACCCCAAAACATTTCTAAGTGCCAGTGGGAAAAAAATCTCTTAGTCCTTTTTTATTGTGTCAAGAAGTCAAAGGAAAGCACTTGACAGCTTGTGTGCTGCTCACTGTTAAACTCTAAATGTCACTATCAAATTTTTTTCTTTCCTATATAGTCTGCTTTGTTCAGGATAACTGATAATAACAGTGAGAAAAANCCTCAGTTTTAAACATCACCATTTTGAATTAGATTAATAGTAAATGTTTATTAAATAAACTGACAGCATAGATGAGTATTAAGAATTGAAAATTAAACACTATGAATTAAATCCCTGCTGCAAGAAACTAGTAAGAATAGGGTCAGGTCAAATACACCTAAGGGAAGCAGTGATTTGATCTACTGATCGAATGGATGCAGATGTGTAAGGATATGGTCTTTATTAAGCTGGTCCTTTAGTCCACAATGAAATCTAACTTAAAAAGCAGATGAGGCTGAAGAGATAATTCTTTTCCTTTTAAGAAAGATGTAAGTTATATATATATGTCACAAAGATAAAAACCAGCTTGCAGTTACTATTTCCTTATTTAACTACTATTTCTAAATGTCTGGTTTCCAGAGCCTTGCAAATCCACTCAGCAAAGCTGGCTACAACATTTGTTATATGCTAAGGGTGACAGATATAATCCTATAATTTCCAATGCCATAATGAGAGGTTTAATTTTCCATTTCTTCCCTCTGTGACATGGTGTCTGGCTTGGAATTCTCATTTATGTCTGCATGAGTACACAAACCTGATCTACATCATTATGAAGTCAATACCTGCTCCAACTTCTTTTTCCATTGTTATAAAGCAAAGCCTGACCTGTAATTCAAATACATAAGAAAAAGTTTATCCCATCAGGAGTCTCTCTCTTCTTTACTTTAAATCTCCTCTGATACGAGGACTCATTGAAGGAGCTGTTAAGAACTGTATCAGTTTGCAAAAGGTTGCTTTCCTTTCTTCTTTGTGACTCTCAGTGAAAGGTTAACAATAATTTTAAACTCTGTAAACCAGCACATTTGCAAACTTACTCCAATAAAATGCATTTTTTCCTGAAAGACAGAGAATCCCTATCAAATCTGAGACTAATTCACAAGGGACTTAACACAGAGAGAAGCCAGAGCAGTTCCTCCCCACTGCCAGGGGCTGCTGGGACAAGAAAGCTGGATGATTTCCACCACCAAGGAAGAGAGGGGGAGTCAAGGCAAAAGGCCAGGAAAACAGTCTTTATTCTCTCACACAGAGAAGATAGTATGGAGGGCTGTTATTCTCTTGTCTCACTAAGGAGCCTTTCCATCTCCCAGCTACCCAGAAAGAGCTTTCTTCTTTACCCCACACTTGTGGGAGTGTGGAAGTAGGGATGGGCAGAGCTGAGAGCAGTAACAGCTTATTGTTCAAGTATTTTCTGTCCAGAACAAGCTGAAAACCTCAAAAGTTAAATACAAAACACATTTACCCATATCTCTTTTTATTGTGTTGAGAAATGGTTGTAGTCTTTTATAACACAGAGTAAAATGTAATGGCTTATCTTTAATGCTTGGACTCCCTTTGAGTATATCAGCCAGCTAGGGCTATCGGTGTTTGCACATGCTTGTGTGTGAATACCACTGCAAAACTGTCCATCAGAATGGTGGAAAGAACAGACCAAAACTATTTTTTTCATTAAAAATAGTTGTATGTGTGGAAAGGCTCTCAAAACATAGTCTTCCAATAGTAATGTCTTAAGTATAATTTTGACTTTGGAGGGGGGAAAAAACCACAAACACATGAAAGCAAAGAGAGTTTAAAAAAGAATAAAAAACACTTACAAAACTATTTTAGCCAAACACTGAAGATTTTTGCAGGGAAGTACAAGCATACGTCTTTTAACTGAGGCAAAGCATCTTAGCAGTCCTATAAGTAAATGCTTCACATCAGCTCACTATTCAGTATGATCCTTGTAGGCTGTTACAACGCTTCATAAGAATGGTATTTTAGGAGCCAAACACCCCCATTTTCACAAAGCAACACACTTCCTCTGAACTGCTTTCCAACCACAGTTCCCATTTTGTACTGCAAGAAGTCCCTGAAGTAATCTCTGCCGCAGTACAGACAGAGAAGGCTGACCCATTGAGGTGAACAAAGTATGAGCTATTTGCACTTCAAATGATGGGAAAATCACAGTTGTGCCCTAGAAAAATACAGTTTAGAAAAACAAAAATTTAAAACTACAGTTTTTAACATCAAGTTGTCCCAAGATGATAATGCTTGGTTTGGTTAAATAAACTGAGACATTGTAAATCACATTGGAAAAACTTGAAATAAATATATTGCTTTCTGTTTTCAATCAAGGATTTTTCATTTTTTTAAAGGAAAAAATAGAGTCTTCCAAGAAGAATAGTGATACATTTTGATAATCTCTACTGTTTATATCATAAGCCAGGGTTTGTACCAGTTTATTCTGGTACAAATTCAGATTAAACCTATCATACAATTGTGAAATCAGATTCTGGGCCATCAAAATGACACTATACTCAGATCATCAAAAGTCCATTCTCAAGTTTAGTGCTGTGGCCTAAACTGCCACTACAGGATGTCATACACTGCCACGTCACATAAGGCCACTGGGATGCTGTACTCCTCCTCTCGCTCAGTGTAGGGCAATGCAGAAAAGACCTTCACTGCAAACCGTTTACTTGCTCATATAAAATCTGCAGGGTTTCCAGGTTGTCCGGGGAAGGATTTTCAAGGAAAAATTTTAATATGTAGTTGAGAAAACCCAAACACCCCTTTAGGTATGTATGTATGCCAACTATGGTAATAAAAATAAAGACAACTTCTACTTCACTATTTCCCAGATCTGCATAAGCTTTGTCTGTGTAGTTTTACACACCCATTCCTCCAAGGCAGTAAATATATTTATGCCATTTTATATGTGAGATTTCCTCTGATTTGTTAAAGCCACAGAAGCCACAAAGCAAATTTTTGGATTCCTATTCTCCTTTTCATCATAGGTCAAATGTCTCTTCAAATCCCATAGTCCTTTGTGAGGTGGTTTTGGTATGCTTGGATAAAACCAAGCACAAGTAAAGTAAAACACAGTTTTCCTGAGCATAATTGACACTTGCTTATTCTGGAACAGTTCCATACATTATTAAAACCATACTACTATCATAATAAGGGTTTTTAAAGAAAAAAATAAAATCACACAGACCCATGGTTGTAATTATGTTTATCTTTATGTAATATCTTGTTATCAGTACAACTGCTGCCCTGCCACTAATTTGCTTGGTCCCTGAATATTTACTGAGAGGCACTAGTGAGGGATGTACACACTGACAAAGTTACTCATCCATGCTCCAGCCCCCACATACCCTCCCTGAATTCTTTCTTTTTTTCTGTAACACTTTGTTTGCTATTAGGATTATGCAATTTATTTGTTCAGATTGGGAAGTCTCTTCTTGATGAGCTGCTGTGTTTGGTAAACAGCTCCCAACAACAAACAAGGATTCAATAATCGCTGTGTAATCAGTAGGCACCAGCACATCAGATCTCATCTCTTCAAATCCAGGTAGCTGTCTGTCAAATCACAACATTTATCACACTAAAAGATAGATGCTTAGCTGCATCAGAAACATTCGTCTCGCTTTCTAAAGAGTTTCAGTGAATTTACTAGAAAAGTGTAATGGACTTCCTGGGTTTGCATGGATTCTGCTGCAATATGACAGCCTTGAACTTAGCATGAAAGTCCTAAGCAGCACCAGGAGCAACGAGACCAGAGTACTGAGCAGTACTGACTGGCTATCCCCCAGTCTGTTTTATGCCTAGGAGGAAACATTAAAATAATCAAGTAATAGTCCAACAAAATTCAGCCCAAATTATACACCTTTCCAGCAGCTGAGGTTAGTATCATTTGGGTTTGACAGGTACATGATTATTTGATACAAAGGTGCCCAGAAACTCTTAAGGAGTTCAAACAATAATTAAAGCAACCTCTGGACTACAAGGTGTATGCACAGGTCAGTGAGTGAATCCGTACAGTAGATGGACACAGGCTACTCGCCACGTTCTTTAATGTGAAAGGATTCTCAGTATTTAATCTATAAAGAGGAGGTCAAGAGTAGGTAGAAGGAAAACATGTTAGATGAGATAAAGAAAATCCTGAGTATCAATAAAGAAAAAATAGGCACTTAAAGTGATCACTCTAGAGTACAGAAAGTGATTTTTAAATTACTTATCTGATTAGTGGGAGCTAATCTGTCAAGTAGAAACAAATTCACATAAATATGCCATAAATTAAATATTCTCTTGTCATTGAAGCTGCTTTAGATTGTTGGTGGAGATTCTTTTTCATCAGAAGGAGACAGATTATTACATTGATTTCAGCCTCCAGAATGCATTCTGTAATTATGTAGTTTTAATTGTCTGGCATTTTTATTTGTATGAATTTCAAAGGTATTGACATGTCTTAGAAAGAAAATCCAATCACAAATCTGAAAAAGAATCAGCTGCCATCCTGTTCAGCAGGGTACTAAAACAAAAGCTGAAGCATGTGCTTAAGCCCAAATATACTCAGTAATGTGAGTAACCTATGTTTCATCTTGCCTCTAATGGGACTTAAATGCAAAGCAGCGTGTGAACCTACACCTCTGTCCTCATTGTTGGTGAAGTTGTGCACTGTGCCTTACCCATGCATGCAAGAAGAAAGAGTCAGGGATCTCAGTTTATTAACATTTCAAGAATTTGTTGCTCAGCTGCTGTTGTTTTCTCTGACAACCAAATGTTATGCAGAGCACTTTTGCCAGCTGCAATCTGATCAGGTATCACCTTTTCCATAACACTGCCAGGCCAGTCAAACTGTGGCATAGAGAGAGTCTAACCTTTTGTAGATCTCATAATAAACAACTCCAAGTTTCAGGAGAAAATCTCTGATAGAGAGAGCCTGACTACAGCTTGTAAATCAAAGCACTCAGATAAGATGTGAGAGCCAGACCTCTCAGAGTTGATCATCCTGACAGTTGAGCTTTGAATTCTTACTTTATAAATCACTGCCTTATCAAGCATCTGCAAAATCAGGATTTGTAAGCCAAGGGGGAAAAAAAGAAGACATAGTTTTATTTTGGATTTATTGGTATGATTTGTAAATCTGTTCTAGGACTTACAGATCTGATTTAAGATTTGTTAATCCCGTTTAGGATATGGAAATTTTTCTGTGACTTACCATGTACTGAAATACTTCAGTAAAAACCAAACTAAAAACTACTGGTTTAAAAGATGGTTTATAAATCAAGGTTTTGCAGTAAAGATTTGCTGGCAGGTTCTATAAACTGCACAGTGCATTTATAACTCAGCTTCTTACAAGGGCAGATTTATAAATCCAACTTGCAAATTGTCAGACAATGATTATAGGCTCAATTCTAATCTGAGAAACAACAGATGTGCTTCCCTGTGCTTCAAACCCCTGTCCTTTTCCATTGCCTGCATCCCCTGCAGCCATCTCACTTGAACCAAGGAGAGAAGGGAGGGACAAGACTTCCTGTATCACCATCACCCTGCCAGGTGGGGAGGAAAGGATCTGGGAAAGGAAAAACAGGAGATGAAATGTGGGTTACAGTTCATCCATCCTGTTGCACAGTCTTCTGGAGCAGCCTGGGCTAAAAGCTCCCTCCTGCAATTTCAGCTAGTACCAGGGGGCAAAAAGAAAGCAGGTAATCCTAATTTTAATTCCCAGGCTGCCAGGCCTCAGGCACAGTGAAAAATTAAACTTCATATACAAAACAGTGGAAAACTGGACCTAGCAGGAGCAAACTAGAGCAAGTTGAGGAATTTTTTTCGACACTCCCAGTGATGTCTGCCTGCCGATCTTGGATTATAATGAGGAACTTCTGGGAGAAACCCTGGCCCTGTGATGGCAAATATCCCATCGATTTCACAAGGATAGGATTTCACCCTATAAAAAGGGCATTGGCCAGATTCACAGGAATGCTCTGCCTCCTCCGCATCACCCTGGTCACACCAAGCAGCTGTAAACTCACATCTCTGCTGCAGCAGCCACGTCTCTCCAGGGGGGAGAACAGGGAGCCAGAAGCTAGGGCTGTGGCAGCATCCTGAGGCTCCAAGCTGCTGCCAGCAGCTGTGTCTGCCCTCCCCACAGCCCTACTCATGAGGAAAGTGCAGAAAGCAGCATTCCTCAGTAATTACAGGAAAATTTACACATGTACTGGGAGTTAGTACTGCTTCCTTTCAGGCAGTTTTACAGTAGCCATCAGATTTTATCCTGAAGCTGAGGGTAATAACAATGAAATAATAGCACTATTTAATAGCACTATTTTTCTCCTAGAATTATTGTTTTTTATACAGTGTGAAAACTGTTTTTGATAAGCCATGGCTCCTTCTACATCCTATGCAGAATGTACTAAAACACATTCATGCCTTTTGACTTTTTCTGAGTG
This sequence comes from Pardalotus punctatus, assembly GCA_013400915.1. Taxonomy (NCBI): domain Eukaryota; kingdom Metazoa; phylum Chordata; class Aves; order Passeriformes; family Pardalotidae; genus Pardalotus; species Pardalotus punctatus. The sequence goes on from VZTX01025497.1 coordinate 116,025, forward strand.
TCAAGCTTCTTTGATTTGATGGCTTTTGAAAGTGAGCTGAAATATTTTATTCTCTACAATATTTGAAATTTTGTTCTAAAGTTTCATCAGTGACCTCCTGTTCTCTATTATTGAAATGATTTTTTCCCCTTGAATTGCTTACTGCCCTGGATTTCTTACAAAGCAAAATAAATACAAAGGTGCTAGCAAATATAAATTTTATAATTACTTCTTTCATCCTTGCCAGCATTTTAAAGTCAAGGATCTGATCATTGCAAAACTCAGCAAATACTCATGTGTGTATGTGTTTGTGTATGTATATATATATGGAGCTAAATTTTCAGGTACTTTAGGTACATAAAGGATAAACTGCATGTTCAGCTGACTCAAAATAATATTACAAGGGGAACTGAAGCAAGCAGTGCAATTAGAAACAGGAAAATTTGCTTCCATAGCTTTGCACCTAACTGAATACTCAATTTCACATGCAAAATATAATCAGAACTGAAGGAAGGAATTGAGAGAAAATGGTTAATATTCAATAAAATGCTAAGTCAGCTCTTTATACACTATACATTTAAAATGTATGAAAATTAATTATCTGGAAAACAGATGGCTTTTTTTTTCTTTTTCATTGTATATTCCAAAGTGTAGAGCCTCACTGTCCCCTTGTGAATTTGTCCGACAGACACAGAGGCCTACAAAAGTTTGGCCTTTTCCCTTGTGCTTAGCCTAAATGAAAAATGGTAAGAAGAATATATTTGCAAGGAGAAATAGTCTGTGGGAGGCCTCTGAAAGTCAGTTCTCACCTCAGAAGTGAGGAATTGTAGCTACAGTTAGAGAAACACTGTAAGTAATTGCTTTAACAAGCAGATGGTACAATTTAATAGAAATAGAGGTTTTTCACATAATTATCTTGCAGGTGATGAATGAAACAGACCTTTACAGACAGCTGCCCAACTGATCTGTTGCAGTGCTGGAACTCACTGCTATTTCCCTCGTTCCTTCTCTCATCTTATTTGGAGAGCACAAGAACAGTTCACCCACTCAGTAACACACAAATTTAGACTCAACCCAGAGGTTATTTCTAGATTGAAGGCAATCCCAGTGTTCTGATCATCCACCTCAGAATACAGAACATGTCACATCTACCTTCTTGGGTTTCCTTTAAATGGGGAGACACAGGAGGGCCAGGGATGTGCTCTGAAGAACAATGTGGGGCACAAAAGAACCCGGGAACTCTGGAACCCAGGGTAAGGGGCATAGGCAAACCACTATAACTAGAGTTCTCTGAGGGTGTAAAGGATTTGTTGCTAAGCTCTCTTGGCAAAATCAAGGAAAATAAAATGGGTTTTCTATAGCTGCAGTACAAAGAGTCTATTGCAAAATCATAAAATCTATATCATGAGGAGAGGAGTACGAAGCACAATATTGTGGCTACAATTGTACAGTTTTATGGAGCAATGAATTTCAGGTCTCCAGAGGACCAAACACCTAACAGTGAGCATCTTTTATTTGATTTTTTAGTTGAAAGATTTAGGCCTAGAGTTAAACTGAATATTTTCTAAAATTCTAAGTGTCAAGAGCAGCACCTGATCTACTCCAGCATCAGCAGAGGTAAAGGTCAAGGGAGTAGAAATTATAGAGGGCAAAAGCAGGGGCAAGAGAGAGAAACCTCCTGGCTTGCCTGTGAAGCAAAGACTCATACCTACCCGGCTACCAGCAGAGAGGCAGACCATAAGCCTATGGCCTTCATTTGTCTGCTGTAACAATACCAAGCCTAGCAAGAAAAACAAGTCTGCAATGAACTAAACACCTTCTATATTTGTCCTACCCAAGCTTTTAAGCTTTATCAGTCCATTCATTTCTCACTTCTGAAAAATGAAGCTAGCATGTTCACTACAATTATTAGCAAGATCTCAGATCATCTAAGAACAGCAGCTACACAGGGCAATGTACTTTTGCTATGGACAAATCCATACATTGATCCTTGTTTGAACTCGATCAAGTATTTTTAAAAAAGGAGAAATACTGATGGAAAACTGTAAAATTTTTTTATGTATATTCCTTCACCAACAGTGGCAGCAGTAAACATTTTTATTGAAGGTTACAAAAGCTATGAAATGAGGTAAAAGTGTCCTAATAAAGTTTTGATAAGTTTATCATTTACTCTGTTAACATTTTTCCAAAGGTCACTTCAACAGACATGATTAGACACTACAGCTCCATGGGAGCAGTGGAAATTAGCTTTAATGTTTGTCTCATTGATGAAGTTCTGAGTATGCTGGTGGAATTGCAATAAGTATATGTGCTTAATAATAAGCACGTGTGCTGGTTGCCTTCTTGAAAGCAAACTCTTCAGCTAAATCATCTGATCTATTAGTTTACAATCCTCTTCCCCCATAACTGGCTGGATAAATAAAAACAGGTCTCCTGAAAGTGTCTGAACTTCAAGTAGGAACTATAAGGACTTGTCCTTCTTCTGGAAAGCACTGGACATTACAAGTTTAGAACACCTGATGCCTTCAATTTTCCACCCATAGGGCCTCACACGGGTTTGCTAGTAAAGATGCATCAGTGTCCATCAACAGTCTGAAGCTGGGCAAGGTTTATGGCAAAAATCTCACTGTCAGCCTGCCAGCTGATATTCACTTTCCTCTTCAGGGCAGCACTTAATCTGGAGCACAGGAATCCAACACAGGTAAAACACTACTGTGCAAACCCCAAAGTAGTGGGGAAAAGGCTCTCCCTCCAGCCAGTTATGGGACTGACACCAATCCCTGGTGCGCCAGAGGCAATGCTCCACACCTCCCTGGTGGAGCCCCAGTCCAGCCCCAGTGTGGACAGATGACTGGGTTTAACCCAGTTTAACCACAGAGCCCAAGGGTTTAACCCGGGACATGCAGCATATGTTTTGACCCTACCTCTTCTTGGAATTTCTATAAGCTGAACACTGCTGGAACCAGGAGTGGTACCAATACTTGTTCTTGTCTATACTTTTTTTCTCTTTCTCTCTTTCACTTTCTTCTAAGTCCCTCTTCTTGGAGCTTTGAGTAGCTTAAAATCAGATGGGCTTGGAGTTTGCTAAGTTGAATGGGCTAAGTTAATGCCTTGTGAAGTGCTTTATGTTGATTGAATGCTGCTCTAAACTTTTTCCAAAGCTCTCAGATTTTCTGAAGTTGCCACTGAAGTTTTTTATGTTGTTTTGAGTTCTTGAGAATATCTTGTCAGTATTTCTCCTATGCATCTAAGTCAGAGTACATAAAATACCATAAACCCTTGTCAGAGCCTCGTTGAGCAAGTTTTCTGGGGTCTTAGACCAGGACACCAGAGAAAAATGCTGGAACTCTGGCTCTTGATGGAGCATGACCAAATTTCTATGGCTTCATATGTTACTCTGTCAACTGAGCCAACCTAGTCCATAATGTGAATGCTTTTGTTGCATTCCAGTTACAACTACTGACTTACTTCTCAGCAAAAAATGGATTGAACTTCAACAAGCTTGAGGTTTAGGGTTAAACTTTTAGCATTTTACATTGTACTGAGGTGGGCTAAAAGCACAAAGGCAGTTGTGGCAGAATAACTTCTCAGGTCATCATGATTTAGTTGTGACTACTTGAGCCCCAATAAGTGACAACTCAAATGTTTGAAAATATTTCAAAAGTTCCACTTTATTGAAAATTGAGGGAAAATACTTTAACCATTACAGAGAGTAAAATGATAAATGGATCAATCTTTACTAGCAAACAGTAGTAATTAGGTCATACCTCATTTCTTTATTAGAGAAAGGCTTTGGTGTTTAATCATCATTATATAATCATTTAGTCTTCTCCAATCTCTGATATTATAAACTTGGGCTCTGAAGCTTCAATGGTTTTGTGCAGGAGGAACCCCATCATCAGCTATCTGAATCAACTACAGGATTCTTGCTTTATACCATATTTTTCATTTTACAGTCTGTGCTTATATGATAACACAGATGAAACTCCCTGAGGGATTCTAAGGGAAAAGTTCAAAAATGAAACATCTTTATACGAAGACACTGCTACAAAAATGAGAGAGTCTGAAATCACAAGTAAGACACAAGACAAAGCATGGCCTATGGCATAATACCCTCTTGGAGAATGTCCAATCGCCCTCTATTGTCTGAAGACAGATGTACAATTCACCAGATGGACCATGTGTTTGCTTTAGCACAGACCAGTATTGAACTGTTCATTTTCTGAAATAAGCCTATAAAATCCAAAAAGAATGGGAAACATAATGAATGAGTTCTAAAAGAAATAAACAATGTCAAATCCTCTGAGCTTACTGCTTTACTTCATGACATTGTCCTAAGTCTGCTTCCTCTTAAAGGAACCTGGAATGTTCTTATTGGCTAGTAAAAAGCCAGTCAGTAGTCACTTATGATAAGGTCAGCAATGATAAAATCAGCAAGACTTACTCTAATAGGAATTTTTCTTTCCCAAGACTTCTAAAATTATTTCGCCTTACAGCAATTACCACAGGGAGGACAACGAATGTTGCCTCTGTCAGCTTCCTTAGTGAGACAAGGCGAGTTCACACTTCACCACCCGATATCAAATAGCTCTCCACCAAACACAGGCTCACCTTCTCTTCAGGGATGTTGGACTCTGATACTTTTCATAAGGAAAAAGAAAAGCAAGTAAAAAGTGTTCAATGTTTCCAAAAACCCAAAGATATTTTAATTGGAATAAAAACAGCTTTCTGGTAGGGTGCCTTTTCTTTAGGCATTTTAGTAGATGTAAAGCAAGTTTCCTTCCTAACCACAGACAACCTAACTTAAGGCCAACTCAAGGGTCTAATGACAGCCCAACACTATATTTTAGAAGTGGAAATGCTTTACCATGGTGTTTTACCTAATTCCTAAGGGTCCCCACTTGAGTAATCAGAAAAACAGCCAAAGAAAACTCAGTGGGAGTGCTTTAATAAAAACATGAACATAACCTCCAAAACCTTTTCTTTCTTTCCCACATTTACGTCTTTTTGTTAAACCTGATGGAAAACATTTGGTTGAGCCTCTAAGCCTCCTTCTGCTCATGCAGCTAAAACTGCAAAGCCTCCTGAGCAGCCCTTCAAGTCCTGTAAGCCCCTGGCACCCCAGCATCAGCAGTGGTGCAACCTCAGGACTCTACACAGTGAAAACCACCTGCCTGATCCATCTATCTTCTGAGCAAACATCATCATTCCTAGGTCACTGAAGCTTCTTTTTCATTTCCTGGCTACAGTTATCACATTTGTCCTAAGGAAAGACAGGGAGCAACATGCTGTTGCCAAAAGAAGAGTTTTTCCTTCCTCCTTTTTGCAGGCACATTCATTCAGCAGCACAGTTCTGTCTTCTCAACTTCAGCAGTCCTGGTGCACTATGAACTCTTCCCCTCTCCATTTTTTATCCCTTTTTTTTCCCTTTTTCTTTTTTTTCGTGCTTTTGCTAAGCCATCTTCAGCCATTCAATGTAGTGAAGCAAGTGAAAACTGATAGCAGGGGTGGAACAGGGAATGCAAGAGCAAAACTACCCTTTCTGGCTTCTGGAAGCTGCTGGAGCAGCACAGTTATCTTGTCAAATAACATCCTTGTGTGACACACTCTTTCAACTTCATTCTTCTTCAGGTCCCATTCACAAGGTGTCAGATAACTATTTGGTAGTTAGAAATTAAAATTTAAAAAAGGCCCCACAAGATCTGTAGATAAGAAACACCAGAAAAGATTGACAATACTAAAGAGGAAGTTGTCAGCAGCCACTGAATAGGATAACATAACATAATAGATTCAAACTCAAAAAATCCTCCTTCCACAGGATGATTTTTCACAAAGTTCCCAGGTTTCTGTTTCCTACACCACTGGCTAAAATATTACTAACCTTTTGAACTCATTCTGCTAGCTAAGCAATAAAAAGAAAGGGAGGAGGCAATCAAAGCCATCACAACAAAGCACAGACAATATTTATCAGATACAGCTATATCGATATGCATGGGGGGATGTCTCCATGCCTGCATGAGTTGCACACAGGGGATGTGTCCTGTAATAACATCTCCAGCAGAAATTGCCCGCACTAGCAGGATATATTTCTCATGTGCAGAATGAAAACAAAAACTAAACCAAAAAAAACCACAGGGCTCAATGGAGAGAATTAGGTACTTCTATGACCCAACACATCCCATCTAAAGTACATGTTCGAAACTGGTCTTGTCCTAAAATTGCCTCTTTTTCTCCATTAGGATAAAGAGAGATTAGCTTGGCTAGCTTAGGAGTAGTGGTTTATATCACTAACTTTTGAAGTGAAATAAACTTCACCCCATATGGCAGGAAAGGTGCAAAAATTGTCAAGGTTTGTGACATTATCCTGTGGCAAACATGGTGTGACTTAGTCATGGTTGGGGCTCCATAAGCATACCCTAATACCTTCACTTTGCATTCCTCAGCTCTTGATTTCCCTTTCTCATTCACATCCCTCAAATATCTCCTTCACCACAGCTCCTTTTGCCCCATACACTCTTCCTTCCCATTTCCCTTCTAGGGATGCCTCCTCCTTTACTATTGACTTTCACTGTATTAAAGTGTATTGGGGTTATTTTTGTTGCCCTATGTGCAAGGACATGTGAGACATATCTGCTGCAAAGCCTTCTAAACTAAAAATCACTAATCTGTGATGACAGGTGACTAGACTCAGTGACTCAGGCAGTGCCTTCTGTATAAAATATTTTGTTTCAGGCAAAGAGTAGATTTTTTGTATGCTAGTTTTCACCTTTCTGTTATGGAGGGCCAGTATGCACTCCTAAAGCATTGCAGCATTATCAAAACCATAAAAAGTATATTTAATACTTAATGTCCTCTGATTGCCTTGTAAACTGTAAAAGTTAAAAAAAAAAGGCATTTAAATGAACACAATGAATGAATTTTGAACAGCCGTGACTGAGATGTAAATACAAGTGTTTTTTCTGACAGCTTCTTTTTCTGTTGCTGTCCTAGTCTCAGCACTTCCACCCCAGTAAGTATTCCATATCATAAGTTAAGTGGCCATTACAACCTACTCAATATAGGCATTAGTATGTATTCTTCATATGCAGTATATAGAAAACTAGCAAAAGAAATAGGGAGGAAATTACATTTGGGTTTGTATTTAATAGAGTGATTTTCTTTGTAATGGTTCTCTGGAGCCCATTCATTTTATCATGGGTTTAATTTACATCAGGAGATAGTCGGAAATTGCTGCTCCTGAAGGAGGCCCTCACTGGAATCTTTCACCTTCGCAACAAGGTGACATTCCATCCATTTTAAAGGGCATCACGGGAGTGCGGAAACACTTTTCTGCTTCAAGACAGCCTGTTCTAATGACCAAACTTCACAAACATCTGACATACAGCTCTGTGCCAAGGAGCACGTGAATATTTTAAATGCTGTTTATAGAAAGCAAAGCTGTGCTAAAATGCCTATTTGCCCCACACTGCTTAGCAATATTAAAGATTAGAGCCAATTGTTTTGTATACCGAAGAGCCTATAATGGCTTCTGGAGAAGAACATGTCAGCAAACTAGATAAGGTTCCCATTAAATTTTTGTTGCTGTGGACTGCTGACTTGGGTCATTATACACTTAAATTGAATTATTGTCATTGTTATAAAACAAAACAGAGAGCTTTTTGCCTCCAGTAATGTAGCATATCTTTTAAAGAATGAGCTCTCCTGACTGATTTATAAAATTGTTCTGTTTGCATTACAGTACCAGGCTGCTGGATGTTTCAAAGTGATTTAGATGAACTGTCCTAAGAGTTCGTGCATATTTCGAAAGACAAATAACAGTCTTTTGTGAACCTGCTTCCAAAAATCTTTGAAATTTATTGAGTGACAGTGAAAGACATAGCAAAATTACAACCCTCCTCTCTCCTAGAATCTAAGAATGTTTCATTCCAAAAAAAAAGTGTGCTTATGGATTTGCAAGGGTTTTTAATTCCTGATAATTATTTGTTCAGATTAAAAAACAGGACTTGTCCTGTTGTCTTCATTCCAGGAATATTTGTCTTTTAAAATCTCAGGGTTTTATTCTTTAAAAACAGTTTTGTTAGCACTTCCAGATTTGAACAAAGAATGTGAACAGTGGAAAGATGAGACGACCATAAAAATTAACTACTTCAAGCTACTTTATTTCAAAGTAACTATACTGCTGGGGGACACCATAACCATTCCTTTTCACCATTGTCTTTGCTGGAGCCAGGATTTCACTCTGCATATTTTCCACAGCTTTTTCCCCTTAGATGCATCTCACGGTAGTACAAGACAGGATGAAAGCATCTACACATATGCTATTTTACTTAAATTCTTTTAATTCCCCATGAGAAGTCTCTAAAGAGCTGCTGTATTTTAAGAGAAATTCCATGGTGAGTAGTAAAGGAACCAAAATCAGCAGATGTAAGAATACCTGACTGGAAGAGTCTCATTCCCAGAAGTTTTAGACAAGATTATATTCAAGCAATACAGGCTTATGCTAAATAGTTTCTCAGTCTTCAATTTGGCTAAAAAATACAAGGTCATTTGTTTTCTCCCCACTCCCCTCATCATCTTCCTAGCCTTTCTCTGAAGCGTTTCTGGCTTCAGCTGTCTTTTAAAAACACAGGTCACTGGAGTTATACAATAATAAAGATATTCCTCATCCAGTCACAGCCACTTCTCCCTCCCTCTGTTAGCAGACACATCCTAGAACTGAATTTTCTTTCTGTAGCATTTCATCACTTCTGGTACTTGTATCATTCTTTGATCAAGCTTTCACTTATCTCTGTTCTAATGGCAAGAGCCCAAATCATAGCAGAAAATCATAGCAGAAAATCTTTATATGACATTCGTATTTCAAATTTTAAATTCCATCCCTCTTCTGTGATCACAGTTCTCAAGGTCATCCAATCTTGCCACTGTCATATTATGATCCTCTTCTGCATTAATGATGCCTCCTCAATTTAAAACATCAGCAAAATTCATTCGGGCTCTAAACACTGAGCCTTTACACAGACATTAATGAAAAGATTGTAGGAGATATATTGTAATTGTTTCTCCAGGGGAAGTCTAACAATAAACTCCCACTACCCTATATCGCAAATATGGCTATCTCCTTTTTTAGACAGTTCCTCTCCTGACAGGTTGGGGTTTTTTTACCATCCTCATTATCAAGTTTATCTAACAGGAAATTCATATACCATTTTATTGCAATTCTGATTAGTTTAGTATAATGTATTTCCTATGCCTTAAAAATAATTCATTATACTAAAGAAGGTGAGAGGATACACTTGAAGATTTCTGTTCTGGTCAAATTATTGTACATTTTATCCAGTCCCTCATTTGTTTTGATGTCTTTAATTATTATTTCTCTCAAAACATGGTTTTAACTTTATAAAACACTCATCTAAATGATATAGGTGCCTCTGGTTACTTTTCCATACAAATAGATTCTATGCCCAATATAGAACCACTTCAAATCCAAGAAAACCACTGAAAAAATTGGCACTGGATCTGTGATTCTGTGGGTTCATTTTTCGCTATTCTTCAATAAGAGTTATCTGATGCCTTGAAATTATCCATTTCTTTCACTTTGGACATTCCTGGGGTACCTCTTGAAGTGAACATTGACACAGCTGCATTTCCAACACATTCCCCCCACCCCTTTCCTGGGACTGAAATTCTAAACTCACTTTCCGTGTTTGACTTATTTACGAGTTTCCTTCACAGACAAGTCTATGAATATCTCACTGTGTTGCCCTCCTTGGCCAAATCCCCTTCTTCAGAAGCACTTCACTTCCATTGAGACTAAGAACTCTGCAGACTCTCCTTTGTCTGTTGTTTCATTCAGACTGAAAGACAGCAGGGCCATTCAATTCAAAGTAATTTTGTATTATACTCTTTTGTCAACCATCTTCATGCAAAATCAAGCTTAAAATAGCATCAGCATTTGCTAGTTCAGTAATTATTGAGGAAAAAATTAAAGACTGCTTTTATAAATAAGGTGGTGATGGACTTTTTCAAAGCAATTTTTTTCTAATTTATCCTGGAGAAGTTAGGATTTAGTTAAATAAATACATTTCCACTGCTATTTATCTTTCTGAAATCAATACTGGATCCACAGGTATACCAAATCGAGGTCTGATGGTCCATTGCCAACATTACAGCTTTTATCACCTTTCCAAAAGTAATTTTGATTTCAACATAGTTTTATCCACTGTATTTGTTGTTTGGTTTGGTTGAGGGAGTGTTGTGTTTATCACAAGTACTGAGTGAAGGTAATCTCATTGATTCTGATCATTTAGACCCTTTGAATATCTCCCTGGTCCAGCCATGGCCACCTCTCTTTCATCTGTGATATTTAATTTCATTCTGTACATTAACAGTTCTAATGTCTCCATTTTTTGGGCCACACTCCTTGCATTGATATTTCACATAATCCCTCGTGGCCAGCCTTAACCCAGTGCCTACCTACTCAGAGCTGCTTTTTTTTTTAATTTATTTTTTTATTTTCCCAGTCCTGATATTCATGTAATAAACTTGTAATTATTGTAGTAACAATAATCTTGTATAAAGATTATACAGGTGTTTCAGGGTCACAATCTCCTGTCATTTAACTGTTTAAAAAACCTTCCTCTCATTTTTGCAAATCAGAATACAAGGACAGGTGAAATCCATCCGCACAGAAAAGATTTTCCTATGAGTGTGTTCTGAAAATACCTGCCTTTCTTTGATTTATAATTTGATCTCAGTTATTTTGTCATTCTTTGAGCATCTTTCAGGGATATTAAAAAGACAGAATCACAAAAGGGTAAAGTTGTAAGGGACCATGCTAGGTCACCTGGTTTAACCTCCCTACTCAAGCAGGATCATCCTAGAGCACATTTCACAGGACTGTGTGGGAGACACCACAGCCTCTCTGGGAGATCTGTGTCACACACAAAGTTCTTCCTTGTATTCAGGTGGAACTTCCAGTGTGTTATCATCTGCCCTATGACTCTGGTCCAGTTGTTTGGCACAACATATCATTGAAGGTCACTCAAGACTCCTGATTTTGATTGTTTTGATCCATTCCTGGATATGTCGAGCTGAATCTGGATATTTTATTTGTTCTGTTGTGGAAAAGATGTAGTCAATTTTGCCCTACTGTGTGGAGGCTGTTCAGCAGGGTATGGAGAGCTTAAGCCAGCTGTCTTAAGAGCTTGAAATCTTAGCATTAACCATGCTTGAAGAGTGCACAGAAGTCCTATGTGTGAGGGTATTAAATACAGTTTTAAAAATTTGTCCCTTTCATTAATGCCTAGACAGCATCTGGGGGGTTTTGTTGTTGGGTTTTGCATTGCTTGTGGGGGTTTATTTATGGTGGTTGCTGAACACCACAAAAATTTAAATTTTGACATAATCACTAGCATTTGTCTATAGGGACAAAAATAAACCTCTCCAATATGCTCACTTCTGTGTGGCTTTATGTTTTTCCAGCAAGCCTTCTCTTCAGTAAGTCTCACATTATTTAGCATTGCAGATTCAGAGGCATTCCCATGCTGTTCATGTGACTAACAGATATAAGTGGATACATCTGTAGTTTTAACAAAAACTTCTGGGGTTCCATGAATATTTTTGAAGTGCAAATGGCAAAATCTTTTGCAAGAGTCAGTCAAAAAATTATAGCCGGTTTTACACTTACAAAAATATATAAAAGAACTAAAAGTTTATGCACTAAGACTTAGGAATTAGTTCCAATCCATCAATATCCATTGCCAATGACATCTCCATCAAGGGACCCACTTTAATCAAAAGACCTTTCTTCTGGCAAACACTTCTGCAGAACCATCAGCCTTAGCAGCCAACATATCCAGGTTTCACCAGTCCAGACGCAGAGTGAATATGACACAGGAGTTCTTCACTGAGAATGAGTTTTCACAAGAGTGCTGAGCTGGTCTAACAGCTTCCTACCACTAAAAATATGGCTCAGCTTTCCCCTTTTTCTCCATCTCAGCTGTGTGTACTTACCACTTCCTTTGTGCTAGCTCCAACAGTTTGATGACTCAATTCAGCTCACTCAGCAAGCAAAAAAAGGGACATAATTTTCTGCCTGTTGAATAAGCCGACATGTCTCATCAAGGGGTCAGACTGGCTTCATAGACACCAAAAGAAAATGTGCAGGATCACACAGCCAGAGTGCAATGGGAAAAGAAGGCACAGGATCTCCTGTGCTGGCAAATTAGCACAACCATCTTCTGAAATACACATTCCTTGTCATCTACCTCTCAGCATTGAAAATGGGACTGATAACCTGTGTATTGTCAGATTTGTTCCAGGTACTCAACTCTCCATACACTACCTTGTTAAGCTCAGGCAAACACCTCAAGAGTTTTATTATTTGAGCATAAACAAAATTGTATTGTCGAATCAGTAACTGAAATACTCAAAATGTTCACATCTCTCTTTCAGACTGGATAGTCAGCTACAAGTATTCACTTAATAATTTTCTTCAAGCTGAAAGCTACATTCTCTGATGGTATGTGAAGAATTTGACCAGTCCTATGACATAAGATCCTTGCTCTTAGCTGCAAATTTCATGTAAAATACTTGAAATGTCTGCCTAATATTTTCTTAGCTGTGTAAGTAGTGATTTCATGTGTCACAAAGACAGCACAAATCACACCTATCAGCCTCATAGTGGAGGTATTCATAAATAAACACCCTTTTTGAAACGTGTGCCCCATAAAAAAAAACAAAAACAAAAAACAAACATGAAACAAAACTAAAAAGTCAGGGAATCTTACTTTACTGAGTTAATGAAACAGTAATAAGAAAACACACCCTTTGGTCCTTCTTGCAGCATCTATTACACAAAGCAGACAAATTTGTCCCTATATATGAGGCCATGAGTTGTGTGCTCAGTTTTGGGCCCCCCACTACCAGAAGGATATTGAGGTGATGAAACATGTCCAAAGGACCACAAAGCTGGTGAAGGGGCTGGAGCACAGGTCCTGTGAGGAGAGGCTGAGGGAGCTGGGGTTGTTTAGCCTGGAGAAAAGGAAGCCTGGAGGGGACCTTATTGCTCTCCGCAACTACCTGAGAGGAGTGTGTACCACTTGGGGATCAGTCTCCTATCCCAAGCAACCAGGGACAGGACAAGAGGAAATGGCATTAAGTTACACCAGGGAGGTTTAGGTTGGATAGCAGCAAATATTTCCTCTTGCAAAGTTGTGTCAAACATTGGAAGAGGCTTTTCCAGGGAGTGCTGGATCACTATCCCTGCAAGTATTTTAAAAGGTGCGAATGTGGCACTTAGGGGCATGATTTAGTTGTGGACTTGGCAGTGCTGGGTTAACAGTTAGACACAATGATCTGAGAGGTCTTTTCCAACCTAAATGATCCTATAATTCTATTTTATCTATTTTATTTTATCTATTTGATCCATGGCTCACTGACTATTGTGTTTCATGGGGTTTTTTTATTAAGAAGGTGAAGGGGAAAGCTGCCCATTAGATTTGTGAGAGGAGGTGCTTCTTGGGTCAAAGAAAACTCTCTGTAGGGAGTGGGTTCTGCCCCCAAGCACACTCACCTTTTAGATTCCAGGGTGGAAAAAACAGACTCTGGGGACCAGGAGCAGACAAAAAACTAGGGTTAAGATCAAAGACCAGACTTTTTATATAGTGTCTGCTGTAACCTGGGAAGCCACAAGAACTGAAAGCAGAGCTGGAGGAAAGTCCCTGTCCTTCAAGGGAAATTGGTTAAGAGAAATAGTTGTTTTCAAAGCTTTTCATTTTTGTTCTTCTGTAGCAGACTTCATTTATCTCAGTTTCAAGTCTAATGCATGCAAAGTTGTTGCAGTAAACAAGGGTTTCAATACTCGATGCCCTTTCACACTCACTGGAGGAGAAAGGTGCAGGCAGCTCCTCCTTAGCACTTTGGTTTATTGTGCATTCTGTCTCACTTAGATCAGCAGGCTGTGCCCCCTGCTAACCACCCCTGCCATCTCCACACAAAATAGCTTGAGAACAAAAGATGACATACTGAATATGAAAGTAATAATCAACTTTGAGAAAGACAAATTTCCTAGTCAGCAAAAATTTGCTGAAGTTGTATACTTTTTACAAAGAAGTTAAATCACTGAGCTAGTCTGGAATCCTTTATAGATAATAATTAAAAATCTAAAATCTTGTTTTCATCCTGTAATAAATACAGCTAACAATCAAGATAGATGAGACAAAACTAGAAAAGTTTGTTGGATGATTTAAGTTGAAGGAGTTACTACATCAATATATTGTACTCTAAAAAGGGCATGCATCATTAAAAAAGAAGGCTTTATAATTAATATGTTTTCATACAACCTACCTTATTTCCCCTGAGATCGCTAACCAAACCCTTTTAGAAATCGATTAGTTCAAGCACTTAGCCTAGTATCACTTTAGAATGTAGCAAGACAGATATTAGCTGGATTTAAAATTACAGCAACTTTATTTTTAATTACTTTCCAAAATGCCAGATTTACATATTATCAAATACATTTCCATGGCAAAACTGGCCACTAAGCATTTTTAGACAGGGCCAGAAAAATTAATTATATTCTTTCTTAAAAATTCACTTAGCATTCAGAACATCTGCACTGTCATCAGGGATAATAAATGTGATTAAACTTGTATAAATTTCACTATATTAACCAGTACAATAATTCAATAGCTTTGCTGAACTGAGCTGATGCTATACATTGTAACACTGAAGTACCCAAGTAAAATGTAGGGGAGTTCTAGAAAAATGTGTGAGTTCTGGAGGGAAGAACTGCAATCTGCCAAGGAAAAATTCACCCTCTTAAGCTGTCAATAAAATGGAATTTTCTGGAATTGAGATATTTTTACAAAAGAAGTTTAATCATAACTCATGCACTCTTAAGGCTTAGCAATACGATTGTCCCACTTGTGTTAATATATTAGTTCTCATGGTCTGGCTGTTTTTATCAAGAAAAAAACCAAAACGGTAGCAGAACACAGTCTGTATTTTGAGGTATTATGGTTGGGTGAACTTAGGGGAATTGTGTAGTATCCCTATGCCATTCCATGGGAGGCTTATGAAACAGGAATGGTGTTTGGTCCATAAAATGAAGTCATACTGCTAACAATTGACACCTGCAGCCTGAACAAAGAACAAAACACATGTAGCAGTATTTCCAGGTAAAAGACATTTTTCTTTTAATGAGGTGAAGGTCCAGGCTCCAGAAATCTGTCTAGACAGGCAACAAAGCACCCTAAATATCCCTCAGAAACCTGGTACTTGGTGCATGCCACTGGTGAGACAGGAGGAGCTTGCCCTGCAGCACAGATCCCCTATGGGTGCTCCAGTACATCCAGTGGGAATTTGTGCAGTGTAAGAAAAGGAGATAGTGAAAGCATAGGCCTGATGTGTCTCTGAAGTTTTATGCAAACTAGAACATCATGGCTCACCTAGATGCAAGGGAAGGACTATGAGTACCTGCACATGACAATTTCTCCTGCTTAGTCTTCTCTTTCATGAAAAAATGTGCCCCTCTCTATGGCGCTTGTTTCTCTGTCAGCTGACTACAGGTAAAGCTTAGATGACAAGAAAAGATTACCTGCCTGTATTTAGATAATACTGAAGGAGATCCCACTCTGATATGTTCTGCATTTTTTCAAAAGGCTCGGCAAGATTCACCAGAGCAACACCCAAATTCTCCATCTTAAAATTATAGTCCTTAAAAAGAGACAAGACTGTTTGAGAACCTGCCTGATCAAGTGCAATGCACATGATGTGCAAACAAGAGCTAAGAATGGGGATATGTGGTCTTTGTGCTTGGCCAAGTCACCAAGGATGTATAATTTACAAACAGTGGAGTCAAAACTGAAGAAAGAAAATGAAGTGACAGGCATGCTTATTAGATTGTCTTGTCAAGCCTGGCACATCTCATTACTCATTCCTAGATAATGTTCAAAAGTTACAAATATCATGAAGGGAGAAGATTACTCAGAGATCTTGAGTCAGCTGATATGAAGAGGATAAATTATTGAAGGAGGGCTGCAAGTAGAAGAGCATATGCAATGATGCCAAGCAATTCAGAGGATGAGGCAAAGGCTTAAGTACGAGAAAATATTTCTAGGAATCTGAAAGAAAGTTTGAAAGCTTTATATCCTTTTAAAAGATCCATCTCAATTAGTATAATACCCCTTTGAAGTGCCACAGCAAAGAACATTTTGTGGTGAGGCAGCTTCCAGCTCCTTTGTGGGGGGAGTGTTGAATTATTTCTTTATTTATGTCATGGCAATGAGAAAAAAAATCAAAAATATTTCCATTCCCAGGCAACACATCCTACATTAAGTTGTCATGCAGCCATTTCTGAGGCAAAACACTCAAATTGCCTCATAAGACATGGTGATGCCTTATGGTAATTCACTAATTGAAATTCTAGGGATAACTTACATAAATTATTCCAGGGATTAGTTAAACTATAGGAAACTGATAAGAAATGCGGAGACTAAGTTCTGTATTAGTCTATCAAGCAGAGGTTTCTTCCTTCTCTTTTGTATGAAAGAGTGACTTATATTGTACCCATCAGTCTCGTAGCTGAGCATCTACTGTCACAGAGAACTTGAATGCAATGTCGACAGAAGTAAAACACTGTATAGTAAGTCCTGTTTTCTGCAGCACATGGACTCAAACTGTTATCACCAAATCTTAGCTTTGTCCTGCAGCCAGGATAAGGAAGCTGCTGGTTTAAGAAAGCTTAAACCAAATACTTTGGTCTTGTGTCAGAACTTAGTGCATTCATTATGTATTTCCCCAGTTCTGGGGAAGAGAAAAGCCAGGGAGATAAACTTCTCATCTGAGTAGCAAGGAGACTGAAAAGTCAAGATACCCATCTCTTCCTCCCATGTGGGAAGGCTCCCTCTGTTCCTTTTTCCCACCTCTTTCCCTTCCAAGCCTGAGAAGAGGAACACAAGACATTTCAATTTTTCCCCATCTCAAGGAGTGAGTAATGTAAGGCACCACAGGAGGACCTGTGGAGTAACAATTCTTAGGGGCTTAATGGTAAACAGGTAGGCAGAAACTAGAGGCAGCAGCACTGCCTTATCCTAAACATATGGTGAAGAAGTAACATTATTTGCAGAATTACAGTACATAAATGCGTGCACATACATGCACACACACACACAAACTGTGGCAAGAGGCAGAGGGAGATTGAAAATTAACAACCAGCCCAAAACATAATATACTCTTTTAAAAAGTAAATATTCATATTTGGAGACCAGTCTCAAATTATGGGGCCTGACTCATGATTTTTGAAACTTTAGTATTAACAGCACAGCCTTTTATGCTATAATTACAGCACTCTTAATTAGATTGGGAGATTGCTCCAAGATTCCTGAGACAACTTCTGTAACAAATATGGACACCCTCAAGGCAGTCATATACATTTATGGAAACAGCAATTTAAATAACAGCTATAAATGGATCAAGTGGATCTGATGACATCATCATAATGAAAAATTATTCTTGACACCACCATATAATTTTTAAAAGTGAGTCATTCTTTTTTTTTTTTTTTTTCCACTACATCAAAACACACTGGTGTGATTTAAAAATCACTTTTGAGGAAAGCAAAGGTTGTTCTTTCACTCATCCACTACAGGACACTTTCTGAATAGAAGTTTATAAAGTTGTTTTACACAAGAAATAGTTCTACACACCCAGATTGGACCAGTAGGAGGCTATTAAATGCAACCCTGACCCTGTATTCTTTGATTCTCTTGCTCCATGCATGAGGTTACCAGGTCACATGATGAGATTTGAAGCACATTCCTGTTTGTTCTTCATGTTTTCCACTTCTTTCCTAGTGTTTATTTTGCTAGACAAATCTAGCTTGTTTTAGCAAATATGAAATGAAGATTGCATTGCCTTGCCAAATTTCCTCCTACCAAATTACTAAATTACTGAAGGCAATCCCTGTTTCAGTAGACCTTAGTTGTTTTGTTTGACCTCCAGCAGGTGTCCAATTAAGTCTGAAATATTTATATGATATTCCCTTTCCATTGATAGTTCTAGAATTAAACTGATGAGATCTCTAGAGAAGGATCATCAGTGTTACACCTTTCATCTTTAATTACACCGGTTGAAGATGAATGAATGTACCAGAAGGATCCCAGCTGGGAAGTAGCACGCTTATTAGATAGTTGATAATTTAATATACACTCTGAATTCTGATTATTTTCTTAGAACATCTGAAGAGCTTTCAACATATGACAAAATCTTAGTACTTATTCAGCTGAACATTGACTGTATTCTTTTCCTTTAAAAAAATACTGCTCAGAAGCAGGCAAAGAACTGGCATTATAGAACAAAGAATTTTAGAAAAGGTGAGTTAAAGGTCCTTGTTAATGCATTCAATCTGTTGTTTCTAACAAGTGTATATACATTACCTAAGAGAGCGCATAGAGAAGCAGAGCAGAGCAGAAGACTCCTAGAGGACTCCCTGGAGTGCCACCATAGAAGACTCTCAGTGCCTCTGCTCCAGCACTGTAGCTCCAGTTCCTCCTCATGTATTCTACTTCCAAGAATGCTTCATGAAAATGAAATGCTAAACGAGTTCAAATTCAGAGTCACAGTAAAATGGACTTGGTAGAGAGAGTCAATAATACAGACACCTAATGTTAGGTCTCAGCAATTAGAGGTTGAGAGCTACTTGTCTGGACTTCTTGTAGACTGTGAAGAGAAACAGATATGGAGATAACTCCTTTCATCTTCAGAAAGTGGTAATAAAAGACATCAGATAATGTCGCTGCCCACTTGACCGCCCGGTGGTCAGTGCGTGATTTGGACACACGCGCCTCAGCAAGGAGACCGTTTGAGTGTCCTTTTAGTCCTGGGTGGCAGGCTCCAGCTCACTAGCTGGGAGCCATTCGCTCGGACCCCAGCTGGGTCTGGCAGCAGGTGATAACAATGTTGCAACACAGAGACAGAGGAGCCAGGAAGAATCCAGTTACCATGGAAACCAAACCTCTATTCCCTGCCTGAGAAGGAACTACAGAAGAAGGACGAGATAGGTGGTGGCAAAAGGACAAAGAAATGACAGTTGCAGAAGGTTTTAAGGGGAGCAGAAAGGGGAGGTCCAAGGGGAGGAACAACACATCAACCAATGGGGAAGGATTTCATAACCACAAGTGTCCAATAGAATGAAACAAGGGGAGGGGTACATTTAAACCAACCAATGGGGAAACAAAAACCAACAACTTTCCAGAAACTCATACATAATAAAATAACCTAATACATATGAAATAACTGGGAGAGGAAAGGGGTGTAAACTAGGTGTGGTGGTTTTACTTGGCCCAGTTTTTGCTAGTGGGTAGGGAGGGGCACAAAGATGGCTCCTGTGTGTCCTGTGTGAAGGTTCTGGACGTTTTTCACCCTGTCCAGCAGAGCCACTCTCTGATGGCTCTGAAGATGATGGACATGCTGCTGGCCAAACCTGGGCCAAGTAGAGATGTTAGTTACACCTCTGTGAAAACATATTTAAAAAGAAATCAAAACAATGGGTGCATGCACTTCTTTGTAGCCAGAGGAGGAGGAGGAGGTAAAAATATGTGAGGGAAAATGACATGGAGACACCAAGGTCAGTGGAGAAGGTGGGGGAGGAGGTGCTCCAGGCGCCGGAGCTGAAAACCCTCTGCTGGCCGTGGTGAAGACCATGGGGGAGCAGGTGGTCCCCCTGCAGCCCATGGAGTCCACGCCAGAGGAGCAGGTGGATGCCTGGAGGAAGCTGTGATCCAGCGGGAGTCCCAGCAGAGACTGAGAGTTGCAAAGGC
>VZTX01025497.1:135890-182202 GCA_013400915.1 Pardalotus punctatus
GTGTCTTAAGAGGGAAGGGGGGTGAGTGAAGAAATGGTGTCTTAAGAGCTTATTTTTACCTCTCATTTATCCTCTGACTCTGTTAGGTTAAATCACTTTGCAACTTAAGTTTCTCACCTGTTTGCTCATGTTTTTCGTGCGTCCCCTCCCCATCACTGCCTCATCTCAACTCATGAGTCCAGTGTGTTTGTGTTAGTTTGATTCCTCTCCTCTGCACAGCTGCAGCAGGAGAGAGCATAGAGAGCAGACGTCGTAGGTCCCTGGAATTTGGCCAGGGTCAAACCTCGACTTTGGCCAGGGTCAAAGTCCTGGACTTTGACAGACAACTTAAGAGGCGGGAAATGTGGGGAATTCCCCAGCCTCGTCTTCTCCCTCCCCCTCAGGCTCACTGTCCTGAGGAGAAAAATCAACCCCATAGGTTTCATTAGAGAAAACAGCCTGGGTCACCACCACAAGATAATAGTGCAAAGCACCATCCTCAGGGGCCAACACAAATGTTGCTGAATTATTTCAGTATTACACTGTTAAAAAATACTCAAGTCTTGCCCAAAGCCAGATGCAGTTAAGTATTTTGTTTGGATATCTCAAGCTAAAGAAGAACATTGTGGCAGGATGCTCTGCCTAAGCAGGGATACAGCAGCTCAAAACTTTTCTTTTTTAGAGTTTGATGGCTTAAACAAGGAGAGTTTGCTGTTTGTTGGATCAAGGAGTGTCTGCTGATTTTAGTATTGGTGAACACTGAGATCAGTTTGACCAAACCATCAAGCCCCAGCACAAGGACGTGCAAGACATGCTCCCTGAGGCTGGGACCAGAAAGGACGTACAAGCCCTGATACAAAAGTGAGTGTCAGAAGTGTTGGGCAGAAAAAAACTAAGAGCTGCTAATAATTTTTCTCAGCACAAAACAGTTTTTGCTGAGTAAATCTGCCAAAACATAATCTTAAAAATCAATGTGACTGGCAGTCAATCACTTTATAACATATAAGGCCAGTCCCACTTTTGCATGGTGAGGCCTTCGACCATACGTCCCTGGGGTGTGTGATGGTCCTTCCCTTGACGGGGATGACCATAAAGGTTACTTCTTGAGACGGAGAGAAAGAGATTTGCCCACAGTCATTAATAATTGTTTTTTTCTAGTTTTAATATAATTGCCTCAATATAATTGCTGTAATATAATTGCTTCAATATTGCTTCAAAAATAGCACTATACTAGTAGTTATAGCAATCCATACTGCATAGAAAATAATTCTGATTAGGCTCTTTTTCTGTCTAATCTTTATAATTTTTTAATCAACTCAAATAAACAATTCATTTTATTTATATAAATATGTCTAAGAGGCCATCCTTTATCCTGCAGGACAAGGTTTTATAAAGGCTCAATTACACTTGTGTGATCCCTTAGACATAAACTCTTGACTGAGCCTGGGGCTAAGATTGGGTCCAGTCACACCAAGGCTCCTGTCTGAGAGGAGTTATAAAAGAAAGGAGGTCTTTTCTGCACCTTGTAACTCAATGGAATTCCTCAATTAGGAATTCTCTAATAAATTTTATCTGAAGCTCCCACTTTGCCCACCACAAACACATTGATTTGTATTACTTGAGTAAACTCACTGGCACATGAAGAGTGCCTTTTTCAGCTGTCTGGGGCTTGCCTTGGAAGAGAAAAGTAATCAGCCATAGTATTCATGGTTCTTTGAGAAACATGAAATGAGACCCTACATAGATGCACAACAAGTTACAGAAGCATATCCACACAGCTACAAGTGCCTTACACGCTTTTAAATTTTTTTTCTATACAGAATGAATCCATTCTGTTATTTCAAATTCAGCCTGGTATCAATTAAAAATGTTTTACAGCTCAAACACATGATCAGTCAACCAAGGGGCTTAGTAAATGCATTATTTATATAGTTATTTGTTAAAATGAGCTTCATTGCATTATAGAATGTTAAGACAAATTATTGTGCCCTTTAGATTCATTATAGATGACAAAATACTAAATAAATCTTAAATAAGTATTCACCTTTCATCACACAGGAACATAAATGGTTAGATCTTATCAACAGGGGAGTCTTTTTAATCTTCCTTTAATAACCATAGAAGAAAAAATTTGTAGTTTTTCCTGCCTTTTTTTAAAAAAAAGTCTGATCATTCTTGGCATGGGGGCGAGAGTTAAAGCAGATCATCTTTCAAGTAAGGAGCAAATTAATGTCAGTGAAGGAAGGCCTAACCAGCCTTACTGACTCTGGCCTGCCAGGTACAGAGAGATTTCAGTTAAGTGTCAAAGGCAAACCAGCACTTTGTAAAGGTACTTTATTGTGCACAAGCAAGGAATGCATTATCTTATCATCTGGTTTTATAACTTCCTGCTTCATTGTGCTACAGATTTAAAAAAAAAAAAAAAAAAAAAGAAAAATATAAGTGTTATCTTCTGTGTCATTAACCTAAAATCTATTAGAATTTTATTAGAAAATAAGTAGCAAGACAGTACAGCTACATTTCCTCCCTTATGCCGTGCTAAATTGCTTGTGAAAGTGATGTATTATGACTCCTACTCTACATCTATTGCAAAACATGGAAGAGAAGCCCACATTAAATGTACATTAAATGGTAATGTTAAATTCACAATGAAGCAATGAACATCTCCCTAAATCTCCAAACAGGTTCTACAAATTTCCCTTTTGAAAGATAAAGCTAAATAAAGAAATTGTTTCCATCTAGGACTAAACAAATGATACTAGTAAGCTTCCTTGTTGATATACCCAGGTCACAAGCTATTAACCTTTTTTTTAAGATACTCTTTCTTGAAGAATAACCAAAAAAGAAAGTGCTCTTGTATTTCTCTGCTTGGGGCAGGCAGTTCCTTCATTATTAAAAGTGAAAAAAGTCTTCAGAAAGAAAATAGATTTCTGAGCCAAGAATTTAGAGGCAATGAAATGTTAATGTTTCTGTAAAACAGAAAAGATCTCAGTTCATTTGGGTTTTTTAAATATGCATATTGGAAAGCAGAATTCAGGAGGGATTCAATTTATTCCTGAGTAACTGGTTAGCACAAGGTTAAATAAAGAGGCAAGTTATATGTGGACTTCAGGCTCCATCTTTAAGGGTCAGTTTTACCCAGAATGGAGCACATGAAGAAATTGCAAAGGATAGATCCAAAAAGCCAAAACAGTACACCAGCAAGTAGCAGGCTTAAGCCTCTCTTGGGAGCTCTTTGCTCACAGCTAAATCTGGCAGTGTTGATTTTTCTGAATTAGTGAAGAAAACACCTCTGATTCTTGTAATATGAAATCAAGCCAAAATCTTGCCCTTCAGGACATCTGCTGTCCCATGCTTTACCTCCATAGCAACCTGCAGAGATTCAGAGCAGTTCCCACACACACCCAGCAAGGCAATCTCTTCCACCTTGAAATTTACCCATTCTCACAGCAGGACCCCAGTAGCCTCTGAAAAGAGCCCATTTCTAATTCTCCTGCTCCCATGGCTGTGGATGGTGATGAGAAGCTATAAAGCATTCAAGCTGCATGAAAGAGCACCAGGAGAAATTAAAGCTCCTCAGGCTGGAGCTGCTGCTGCAGAATATGGCTGACCCATCCAACACTGGCAGCTTCTTTCCAGATTTTAGAGATTTGAGCATGAGTAGTGGGACAGGGTTTTCAGAAATTGAAGCAGCCTGCAGGTACAAGCTAAACCAGCACATTTTCAATCCAGTCTTAGTTCAGTTTAAACTGGGACTAAAATCCTTCTAGTTTGGCTCCAAGTTCAGGACCATAATTAACATGATTGGGCCCAATAATCCCTCGGCGCATTTAACACTGAAAAATGCTGCATTTAAAAATAGGGATGGGACAGAGGCATTTGACAAAGGTAAAGCTTCCAGGCTTAGCTCAACCAGCAGGACAGCCCCTGCTCCCCCAGCAGCATAGGCACTCTTCACACTTGTAGCACAATGCCACAGGCTCCTCTTACCACTCACATATGACTTGAGAAGATGGAGAGGCATTACAGGGCTGTGTGGGTGCTGCTGTGCTGTAGAAATCAAGTAGAAGTGAGAGGAAAAAAAATAAACTCTCTGCTACCTGCTTACAGCCCTAGATGTACAGAAATTCATACACATTTATACAGTGATGAACCCCACAGGTCTGCCAAGGTTCAAAAGACATATAAAGGGCTCTACTGTGTAAAAATGCACTGTTCCCTGTTGAAAAATGAAGAAGACCAAAAGAATAGAGTCAAGTGAGAATAAGAAGTACCTGAATTGATAAGTACCCATCTGCCAAGCATCACAGCCTCGTATCATGGTGCAGAAATGAGGGCTTCTCCTGCCCACACCAGGGCTGGGGAGAGGCAGAGGAGGGCTAGGATGTCCTAGAAGGTTTAGACTGCTCCTGTGCTCAATAGCACCCCAGAAAAGATGTCACCTTATGGTCAATCCGGAATTTTGAAGTGGTAACTATTTGCTGGTTCAGTCCCAAACTGACTATAATGATTTCAAAGTTACAGTTTTGTGTCTGTCTCTGTCTCAGGTAAGAAAAAACCCAAGATTTGAAGTAGTTGTATGCCTAGAGTTAGTGCTAGGTTTAGCTGATTGTGAAGAAATAAGGGAATAAATACACCTATATGTGGAAAATTAAATACATTTCTATTCATGGTTAACAAATTATACCTGATTCTCTTTGTCCAGAAACAGAAGGAATAACTGGCTCTTCAAAGGTACTGGTGTTGCTGCCACTGTCAGAAAGGCTGCTGCTGAGCATTCTTCATCAAAGGACATTTTTGTGTCTGCATACACGTCCTTCACATTCTGCTGCCAAAGCAATGTCAGGTTGGGTCATATGCCTTCAAGGCAACTTTAACTTGGGCACATTTCTTCAAAAGACACTAAAAATTATTTACATTTTTCCTTACTAAATCAGCATTTTTTTGTATCATTTGTGTCAGTGCCAACTTCCTCTCATTCTTCACCCCTATTCTGGCCCACCTTTCCCCTCCCTTGTGTGCTCCTGAATACCACCTGCATGCCAAGAAACCCATACTGATGAATGCAAAGTTTGTTCCGTTTATTAGAGGAAACTATATTGTACAGTTTCCTATGTAACCTACACTAAAAATCTGTGTAACGTTTGCTTAAGTCTTGCATGAATAGGAGTAATTTTTCTGAATAGGATACTTCCTTTACAAATGGCACATACCCCGGATTTGGACTTTTTTTCCTCATTACATTTTTTGACTCAAGCCATTAATGCCAACATGACAGAAAGTGATACACTGTGACCTCTATCCTGCCAGGAGGAAGCTGGGACTTGATGCAGAATTTTGGACTTGGAGCAAGCACTCAGATACTGTGGTGATTATGTCATACTGATTACTGTTCTTTACTGCTGGTATTATTTTCCCTGACTGGTTAACTTTTCCCTTCCATGTACCTCTTCCATCATGGTAAACTATTAAGCAATTCATTTAGTTTGTTTGAGGGCTTTTGGTTTGGTTTGGTGTTGTTTTCTCTTCCCCAGAAACATATTGAATTTACCTTGCAGCAATGCGCAACAGAAACCACAATGCAATTTCAGGAGGAGTTAACAGGCAAGAACTGTTCATTATTCATATCTCACAGAACTTGATAATAAGTTATTATTCCTCACTCTCAAAGGGACAAACTGAGCCATGGGAAGTTATTGCTGAGATATTCC
Source organism: Pardalotus punctatus (assembly GCA_013400915.1). Taxonomy (NCBI): domain Eukaryota; kingdom Metazoa; phylum Chordata; class Aves; order Passeriformes; family Pardalotidae; genus Pardalotus; species Pardalotus punctatus. Next base: position 141,581 of record VZTX01025497.1, read on the forward strand.
AGTGCTTCTGCAGGCACTATGGCGTGAATGTTTCCAGTGTGGCTCAGCATACTGTCTTCACTTACATTTACTGCCAATGCCAAGCACACAACATGAGGGCACTAAAGTCCTTTCAGATGTTGATGACTCATACTCTTTAAATATATCCCATGCCCCAACAAATCCACCTTCCCATAGAAGGCACCAAATGCCATTAGATGAAGCAGATGTTTCTAAGCAACCTGACCATGACCGTGAAGTGACCCTCATCTATTTTGGATTTATCAAATCATCAAAGGCTCCTGCTCCTGCCAATAAGACTTGGGACAGGCGATTCAAAGAGGTCATTATATAATGACTAGCTGCCTGAGCCAACTGAGGTAGAAAATATTGCCTAGGGGGGACTGGGGCTCTTCCTGAGGGAAGAGGAGCCCGTGGGAGCCGAGGGGCACAGAACAGCCAATGTCTTCTTCTACCAGGGTGCTGACCTCGTACCACATCTGAGAAGAGGGAGCACGGTGACTGTGGCAGCCATCAGCCACTGGGGACCATCGGACAAGGTGAACAAGTCAGACCTGGGGTCTATGTAGGAAGACCTTTTTGGGAACAGGGGGAGGCAGGGCTGGGGACCTGACTGAAGCATAAGTCTGGGATCCCTCCAGAAAGTCCCATCAGGAAGTCAAGACGGAAAGAAACTGAGTAACCCTTAATATTTCTCAGTCCAGAGCAGGGACCTGTACTGAAACAGAACTCCTTACCCATAGGCAGGGTGGGTGATAATGGCAATAGAGACATTTGGGTGCTCTTATGGCCCTGACAGCATCCTTCCCCTTTCCAAGGGCAGTAAATACCAAGGTTAGCCAGCCAGCTTCCACCATGCCTTGTTATTGTACACACACCAGAATACAGGTAATCACAAACATCTGGAGGGTACCAACTCCAGTCAACCACCTAACACATCATACTGAATCAGATACCAGATATCAACCACAGTGTCAAAAACACACATTAAAGCAAAGAAAGGTCACTCAGCCTTTCCAATTTTATTTTTTAAAAAATCCTGGATCCCCAAACCTAGCAATACAACATTTTACCATAGACAACCCATAGCCCATTGATTATGCAGAGATGCCTGAGTGCAATCACAGAAGTACTAATAATATCAAAATGACAGTGTGGAATACAGAGGAGGTGGTACTCCCAGACATTTACTCAGTAACCTATCAGGAGTGTTACACATGAATTATGTTGTGAAGCGAGGTTAGCAGTGAAAAAAACTAGCTGATAAAGAAGTATTGTAGCAGTTTATTAGAAATGTGGGCTGTGTCAAACCCCTTATTGTAATCACAAATGGAATAGCTTCTATAGCTATGAGGGAGAAATGAAAGCAGACAACTGCACAGAAAAGACTCTTTATGGAGTGCTCAGGCACTAAGAGCTGCTCAGCCAACAGTCCTTTTCAGATTGAGTGCTATTTCCAAGTGCTTTATATTTTGCTCTCAGAGACTCACACGATCAAAGCCAGGAGTTAAGATGATGGTTCCACATCAGGCAAGTAGCTAAATGTAGTTTTCAATCCTTGTATTAGAGACATTCTTTTTCAAAATGTATTCATCCTCTAGTATACCAAATATTCACCACAAACACCTCCAAGTTATCAGTAGGGAGAAAAATGCTTTGATACCCCATATATCCTGTTGCCTTTGAGAATTTTATAGTGCTATGGTACCTTACCAATTCTAGTGTAAACAGGGACAGCTCCCAAAAAACAGCAAGGTCAGCAATTAACTTGGGCAACAGACTCTGAAAAGTGCAATTTTCCTAAATTAGGACTGATGCTGTCGCTGTGGAGGAAGGGTGAAACTGCCTGGAGCAGGCACCTCCACAGCCTCTTCAACTGCTCCCCAGTCTCTGGTCTGCATCTCCCCCTGTTTCCTCACACTCCTTGCTGCCTGTCCTCCCAGGGGGCAAATCCTGCTATGGCCAACACTGCCCAGAGGACCAGATCAGGTTCTTGGAGTGACAGGCAAGAACCACCACACTGAGTTTGGTGGAAATCTGCTGATGCAAAAGTAGCCTTCAGTGATGCCACGCAGCATGCCGCTGTAACCCCACTAATAACTGAGTTGGCAAATTTCTTTTCCAGACAATCTAGCTCAAAAATGGCAGACTCTCTTTCTATGTTGTTTACCTGCTAGGAAGCACGGAATAAATGAAGCATGCACGTGCATGTGCACAACTTTTGTATATTGGGGAAGTTACCTGTCCTTCACTTTCTCATTTATTAAACTCTGACAAGTTCTTGCACACATGCTTGGACAATTTTTAGAAGTGTCATCAATCTAACTGCAGTTGAGTTGCTCTCTCGCCCCCCTGTTCAGACTTTGACTGAACAGTTTCTTTTAATAAATGAGTGATATGGCTGGGTGTTATCAACCTACTGTAACATTTAATAGATATTCATAACATATATTAATCATGAGCAAGTTTACAAAGGATTCAATCCTGCGAGGTGGGGAGAACACTTGATTCTCCTTGAAGTCAGTGAAAGCAGAAAGGGTGAGATTTTTGTCCTTCCAGGTTCTGCATTACAAATGCCAAGTCTTCCTTCTGGACATTAAAAAAGTGAGCACAGTTTTCTGAAGAAATGCATGTGCCATATAGTCCGTTTGTTTTACCAGAACCTGTTCCTTGTGAACAGAAAGATCTATTTTTGTTTTAGAAGTTGTACTACACACAAAAGCCTTCCATCAAATGTATCCCAGGTACAGAAGTCTGCCCTTTAGCAGAGCTTCCTGCATTTTCTCTGGCTGCTTTGAATCACAGCAATACTGCTCAGCCTATAGAAAATGACAACGTTCACATTCCTTTCCACATGCAGAACTCAGAAAAATTTCATGAATTAAAAACCAGCTAAGTATGTAAGAACAATAACACAGCTTCCTGAAATTCAGCAACGTATTAAAGTGAAATAGAGAATTACAATTAAGATTAATGAGAGACAACTAGAATGAATTTCACTCAGTTTTATTTCAAATGCATGTGGGAGCGTGTTCATCATTTATTTAAACTTATAAAATCTAGTCTCCCTACTGTTATTTCTTCCCAATATTGGGATCTTAAGAATAAAGTTCCAATTCCTAACAAAAAACAGAAAGGAAAGCAAAGAAGAATGTTTAAGTCTCATAATATACCGTTTGTTGAGTTTTTTTTCACAACAGGAAGATGGCATAGCTGCAATACACATAACTCTGTTCACTAAATATCCACCAATTTGTCCGGTTTGTTTACAGACGTATTCATGCCCTGATGGCTGTTCAGCCACTTCTTGACACCATATTGCAATGTTAGATATTTCACAAAAGATTACGAAAGATGCCACCCAAATTCTGTATACCACAGGAGACGATATTCTTTTCCCCCAAATGGTATCTCAGTTCTGTAGTTCATTTTCACCTTGAAAAAGTGATTTTCAGTACCACCTGCAGACTTGCAGCTTGGGCATGGCAATTTGCTTCTTCACGTTCAAACTGAAGAGGTTACAAGTAATGTCTTATACCTCCACAGATTATATTGAATAAGCCTTTTATCTGAGAGGAAATCTTGACTAGTGAGCACGTTCATCATAAGCAATACTGAGATGTGTATGTCTGAATGTCAGAAAATCTAAGTCATTTTCCAGGTACTTCACTCTTCTGAACACTTTTGAAAGAATTAAAACATGATAAGAATTATATACTTTCTCTCACATCACCAGAGTTACTGAAAATTCACTGGAAAGCAATTGTTGTGGTTTAGGAATGGCTCTCCCCAATTTAGTGCCTTCTACCCCCAAACGAAGCTTTCTGAAACTAGACACCACTTGCTTGCTGCCCACCCCATGCCCTCCACCTTCCCACTCCAGGGATGTATTTGAGAACTGGAGGCACAAAAAGGTGAAATTTACAGGTTGAGATAAGAACAATTTACTGGAAACAGCAATGAGATAAGATAATGAACAGTAACAGCAACAATATTAATAACAAAGGGCATAAGACAAAGAAACAATTTTCATGGAAAAGTCATTACAAAATACCAACCTTCCCCTCCAAAATGGGAGCACCTTACTTCTGCCCCTTGCAAGTGTAAGATAGTATTGAATATGATTATGCCTCTTCTGGCTGCTACTAAAATATTAACCCTGTCCTGGCCAAAACTAGTTCATCAATCCAGCTGTTTACTTTTCCAGACAACAGAAGATTGAACCTAAAACTTGATACAAGCCCAGGAATGGAATACTTGGGCAGCTGAAGGAGGTAACATGATGTCCCCTGACCAGTGTGACCAATTATACTCCAAAATATTTTACTTTTGCTTCTTTCGTATTTATACTTTGAGCTCATTTGTTTGCAAAGTTCTATGTTATAACTGTTTTGCCTCCATAGCCCGTGATGAAATGTCAAAGTAGATGATACTGTAAACTTGCAGAATACTTAACAGCCATGAAAAAGCTTTTCTTCACCCTCTTCTGGCTTCTATATGTTAATATCTCCTTGTCTTGTTCAACATAATCTAGGCTATTTTAGGGGTTCTTTACCTCTGGACATGCTTTCAAATCTCATTATGCAAATCCAGTACATGACACACAAGCAAAAAAATTATATTCAAGTTATTAAATGAGAAACCTGAATTCTTTTCAAGAAGGAGTTAGATACCCAGTAATAGAAATTAGAACTGTTAACTGAGAATCAATTTTCCAGCTGTCAGTTTAACAAACAACAATGAAAGTTTTTAAATCAATTCAGTTGGCTACCTGATGTTTCCTTCGACAAGAGGTATTCTTCCCATGACATGTTCTGGGGAGAAAGCAAAACAATGGACAGAATGCCTGTAACAGGAGACATCCTGCCAGCAAGAGCCCCTGGAAGATCCCAGCTCTGATGCCCTGCAAAGGGGTCAAGCAGGAAGTAGAAGATGTCAGGTTCTGAGTGAAAAGAGGAAAGGGGGGAACTATGGTCACAGTGAGCAGAAAAAAGCAGATGGTGCCAGTAGGCTGTAGGATTGTTGATTTTGGTTCGTAATTACAACTGGAAATCATTTTGAACCACTGCTGCTTTTTTTAATTATTCAACTTCAATTGCAGTTACCAGCCAAAATCAACAACCCTAGTAATAGAGCTCAAAGTCTTCTGATGAAACAGTTAAACTCCCAAGTGTTTGCAATGAGACCTTACAACCCTGAAATTTAACAGGAAAACTTACTAACAAGAAAGCTTTTTGGATCATAAGTTGTATGCCAATGTATTCATAGCCTAGAACCATGAGAGTAAGAATGTTACAGTGAGAACAGTTGAAATTTTCTTTTGGAAGCTGAATTACCATCAGCAAAGGCAACACTTACCAAAGTGCAAAGGATTGTATGCACTGTTTTGCTGTAGAGCCTAGTTTAAGGCAAATGATCTCAAGACAAACCAAAGCCTGAGGTTTTCCAAAGCAGTGAAAGATCATGTCTGACTTCTAAGGCACTGGAAACAGTGTCATGTATATAATAAAATTCATCAAATTTCTTAAGCATTTGCAAATAGGGCAGAAGTATGTTGAAGTCTACCTACTAGGCTCATCCAGCACCACAGGCTCACACAGGATGCAAAAAGTCCATTTTGAGCATGATCATTAAGCATGATTTCCACTTATGTGATCATGAGCACATAAGTGGAAATCAATTCAAATTAATCTCTTTTTCTGCTAAATAACGTCTTTCACTTCACATTGCTCTTGAGAAGGAATCTCATCTTGAAAGGAAAGCAAAAACAGTGAGCAAAAAAGTTACATAAAATCATACTGAAATGACTTCAAAAGCACATCTAATCCTTCTCCTCACTGAGCTGTACCCAAGCCATGCCTGACAGACAAGTTCCTCAGGTCGAGATTCCACAATCTTTCACAGTTTGTGCTAAAGTTTTCCTGGATTTGTTCTCATTATATTATTCCTAACTTTCAGCAGTAATCCTCATTACACTAGTTAAAGCCTCTCATTTCTAATTCTATCAATAGAATGAGAAAATAACAGTTTCCCATCCTCATTTAAGTTGTGCAAAGGCTGTTACGTTTCACACTAATGTTTTTCTTTCTTTACTTAACTATCCAAATTTCTTAAGCCTTTCTTCCTAAATCACATTTTATACTCCTGCAATTGCTGTTTTCAGCAATCTCTCCAGCTGAGCCAGGTATTTGTTAAAAGTTAGTACTCAAAACTGGACATAATATTTCAAATGAACCTTTACCAAAACTTAATAGACCAGGAGATGACTTCACATACCCTACAGGTAATACTCCTGTGTAACTATCCTATTAACTCACAAAAAAATTACTTTTTCTTATCCTGTTCAGTAGGTGATTCACTGTGACAGGAGATTCAGCCTAACCTCTTATTCTCCAGTGAGGAGGATACACAATTACCCAGCCTCTTATTCTCTCTCTCTCTGTGGATGTAAGAAGATTATTCCTGTCCAAGCCTAATATCTTGAAATTCTTCTTGTTGAACTGCTGCCTTAGACTGCATCTTTAACATGTCAAACTATTTCTGAAAACTAATTCTATGCTACAGTATGCTCCTTAAATGTTGGTATCATACGAAAGTTCACAAAAAATACTGAAAAGTGATAGTGAGCTTTTGATAAATTTTAAATGCAGTTTTCCAAACAGAGTCCAACTGTTCTTATTATAATTAATCTATAGAGTGCTTTCTTATCTTGTTTATAAAATGTCATGAGAGATAAAATCAGAATTTATCAGCAGAAAGCAGCATGTCATAGCCTGTTTCTTCCCTATCTATAAGGGTTGTTATTATTTGGTTCCAGAAAGAAATCAGATGACTGACATAATTTGTTTTTGGCAAATCCATAATGGCTGTTAATTCATTTCCTCATCATCCTCCAAGTCTTTAAAGATACTTTGAATATTCGTTCCAATATTACTCCAGAAGCTAAAGCCTAGCAGACCACCCTATGATTTTTAGGTCCTCATGTCATCCTTTTTCAAAGGCAGACATTGTGATTTCTCTTTTCCAGTCCTCTGGAAGCCTATGCATCTTCCAAGAATTATCAAAGATAGTCACTAGTCGATCTATGGCTGTTTCTGTAAGGCGTTACATCACAGTGAATTTCCTGAGACATGAAACTTGTTTTCTTCCTGAGAAAACCTGAGCTAAATATTCTCTAAATGGCCTATCTCCTATCTTATTATTTTCTTCTTAGGTTAACTTCGTTAAATTTATGAGCACAACTGGCCACTTTAGTGAAGACTGACACATAAAAAAACTCAAACCACTAAATTTGTCAACCATCTCAACCTTGACTTTTGTCATCTTATTTTATTATTCTTTTAATAGTGAATCCAGTTTACTCCTTGGTCTTTTTCTTGCATCTAACATATTTGTGGGAAGTTTTCTTGCTAGCTTTTCTGTCCCTTGCTACTTGAACATGGTGATTGTAGAGAAAGTGGTAACTGATGCCAATTAATGAATTAATTAATTAAAATTAATTAATTCAAACAGCTGGTGTAAGAAGTACAAGGTACATCGCAGCACTTTCAAGTGCAATTCTGGTCATCAGGAGTGAGTAGCTGCACAGCAGTCTGACTTGCAGCAGCCACTGACATTTAGAGGGTGTAGTGGAGCTCATGGTTGTAAATGTTCACAAGTGGAATGAGAGCTGGGATCATATAACATGCCAAGAGCCACCATCAAAGACATCAGAAGAGCAGACAGCACTCTAATGTACATCACAGCATCACCTCCCTTCTCCCTGTCATGCACATTGGAGGTTAAATGTGAACTGAAAAGTGGGATAATGATGCAGTGGGCACACTGCACCCTGCACCTTGTGAGACATCCCACCCTGTCATGCCTGCCTGCAGTTGCTCTTGCTGCACGCACTGACAGCCACAGGCTCTGTCAGCCTGTTTCTGCCCAAAGTTGCAAGCAGACCCAAAGCTGGACCAAATGGCTCCATTTCTCTCTGCTTTCTTCTCAGTTCCTCGGTCTGTAAATAATGAAATGTCTCTCTCCACCATACCTCCCCCCTTCTCTGTGCAATGCAATTGGAGCTGTGTCAGGGCAGCCAGTCCTTTCTTTGCTCTGATTGAATAATAATGAAAGGATGGGAAACAAAGACCAGCAACTTTTGAGATTAATCCCCCTTCTGTTCTCAGCTGTCAGACTTTCTTATTTTTTCATTTTTTCAGCTAAATCAGGTCATTATACTACAAATCTTTACTCTGAATGAAAGATTAAACTCAGGTCTTTTATTTTCAGCAGGGCATAATATTCAGCACAGAATAATTGGCTAGAGTTTCATCTGGATATTTGTATGGGGCCTCCTATCAAATTCCACTACAACTTCGCTGACTCTTTCCATTTTTTTGAATTCCTTAGGATCTTACTATAGTAGACTCTTGGCAAATGGAATCTTTCACTCAATTATACCTATCTCTACATCTGAGATGTCATGTTTTCATGAAGCCTCTTTAAACAATCAAAATAATTAAGAGGTCTTCAGAGTTACCTTGTAATAAAAACAGTAATAGAAAAGAAAAAATCCGTAACCTAAGTATTTGTCCTTGACATAGTATTTTTTTTTTTCTACAATGGCAAGTACAAAAAGAGGAAAAAAAGAGAAGAATCAGTAAATAAAAAAAGGCTTTCAGACTACATTTAACTGCTTTGAAGCCAACAATAAACTTACCACAGTTAAATCAGAAGACCGACAAGGCGTAAGGTCAGCATAACCAAGGCTCATTGAGCCAGTGTATTTGGATAGATGCCAATTCCACTTTGGCAGTACAAAGACTGCTATATTGCACAGACAGAGCAGAGCTCATGCTGACGCAAAATTAAAAACAAAAAACATCCAGTCTATTATGGTAATCTCACGAGAAGCAGGCAGGTTTGTTATACATTCGTAAACTCTCAGGTGTGACTATTGGATCTACCTTGATGTTTCTTACTTTACTGATTACTTTATTGATAGTGTCTTTTTTTAAAAGACATTATCAGAGAGGGAATGTATTTTCTCAACTGAGGAAAACTGGCTTTATGCCACTTCTGCTCTACCCAAAATCGACCCAACAGTAGGTTTGGGATTTAATTTAAACAGAAACAAAGCATGACACAAGCACAGGGCATAACAACCCAACGTGGACCTCTGCTTACACACAAATCTTTGTTGCTGCAACAAATCAGAATATTTCTAGACCTAGAATTTCTGTTCATGTTTTGCTTTGTTTTCTCTTAAAAATATTATCAATTTAGAAGTAAAATCCTACTATAAAATTCTCCTTCAAAGCTAATAAAAAGCAATGGGACTGACTGATATTTGGAGCCCTTGAAAAGTTATGCCTTATATTAATGCCTAAAAATATTTATGAAGCATTTCAGGTTATTTCTCCCAGAGTTAACACATTTTCATGATATAAAGGTCATGGAAGGTGTTAATATCATAATAGGTCCTGCACAGGCTATTTTGTTGATTCCTTTGTTCTCTTATGAATGCATAGCATTCAGACACATTTTTGGTATATGTAGTGCAAAGGTAAGCTTAGTCCTTGTGCTCTATGATACAGGCAGTCCATTGACTTTGGGCAGGAGAATTCTAATGAGAATTGCCAGAAATACTGCTTGGATCAGCAGGAGCACTAACAAGTTTGAAAGGTACAAAGCAAGCAGTGTCCTCTGAATGTGGAAATCCATAACTCACCTCTTCTTCAGGTTAATCATGTCTTGTCTGATTAATATCCTTCTGGGGTTTTTTTTCAGTTTTCTCCTTTGGTTGAGCTTAGAGTTTCTCTTGCACATATCACTGCTGGGAAAGGAAATATTACATCATGAGTAACATATAAATAGGAAACAGAACAAGTATAATGTCCCAGTGACATCAATGGCAAAGCATTGTTCAAAGGATGACGCTGAGCAGGGGCTGGAGATTCTATCACGGCGCTTCAAAGTCACTGCTCCGGTAGGACCAGGGAAAGCCTTCCACACAGATTATCAGCATGCATGACCCTAAAAAGCCAAAACAGCATTTACATCTAAAGTAAGGGCCTTCATCACCAGTGAGTGAGCGAACCACAGAGAGGAATAAGTGAGGAAAACAGGTTTGGGGTCCTGAGCAACCTGGTCTAGTGGCAGGTGTCCATGCCCATGGCAGGGGATTTGGAAGCAGATGATCCTTAAGGTCCCCCTCAACCCAAACTATTCTATGATTCTATATTACTCTGAGCTGGCTCAAAGCTACCCAAGCTGTCCTGAACCTGAATATGCACTCTTTGGTTAGAGGAAAAGCAGGTTGCCCTGTTTTCATCCCATAGACATGTCTAGGGACAATCCTGATGCATTTCAATGCAATTACAGTTTCAAATGTACCCTAGAGAGCACTAGATTGCAGTGATATTAACAAACAGCCAGCAAGCTCTGAAATCCTTTAGATACTTGTGGGATTTGTGGACCTAACAAACTTGCTTGCCTTTGAACATCTCAGGCAGGCAGGCAAACACTATGCCACTATCAGAAATGCCAAATCAAATTAAAACACTACTGAAAACTTCATAAAAGTCAGTGAAGAAATCCTTCTTCTGTTTATTATTAATGGTTGCAAGATAACCTTTATTATAGTGCCTTAGGGACTTATTCAACAGGATATAGTGACACTGATGAGAAGGATTATTTATTGTTTATACAGTTGCTTAAAGATGAAGGCACTGCATAAATACTCTGAAAGTATAATTCCATGAAAAAGCTCTTCATAATGCATCAAAATACTTCGTGCATCAAAGTTATTCCGGACTCACTCTTTGCATCACAAGCTACATTTGCAATGCTCAGAAGGCCTTGACTGTATCCTTTATCTCACAGTATCTGATATACAGTAAATGTAATAAAATCATAGTTTCTATCTGGTATTCATGTGGTACCGATAATCTGCGAGGCATATTGACATCTTTTGAAAAACCAAGGAAGCTGTGGGCTTGTGTGACCGAATTTTTTTTTTAAGTTTCAAAAAGTACATTAATGGACTGCAGAACTCACATTCAGAAGTGATAAAATGGTATGATAAGGACTACATGAGCAACAAAAACATCCCCATTTTGTGTAAGCATATATACCATGTTATTACTAGATTGTGTATGAGCTCAGAAATATCTCAAGTAATAAAAGACACACTTGTGTCCATAATTTCCAAAACAAATGTAAAAGGAAACTTTTTGCACCCAAGATGAAGGTCAACACAGAACACAGTGCAAAACCTGGAGTTTTTGCCTTCAACTCTTACTCTTTCAGTATTGTCACTGGTACCCCAAGCAAATACATTGATCACAGGATAGTTTCCACCACCTCTGTTCTCACTTTACACCAAGACCACCAACAATAGTGATTTAGTGATCAGTTAGATGTGTAAACTATTCAAATGACCAGTAACAGAGGAATTCACACCAGAAACCACTCACTCAAACCTGCTGTTTGCCCCACAAGCTCTTTTGTCTTGTGTTCTGTGCATTAAGCTTCTATGAAAATTTGGTTTATTCAACTCTTTTATATCTACTGAATCTGAAATTTTAATATATTTGAAGCCTGTTCTACCAAACACAACTGAAATCATTCTCCATCATGCTTCTTTTTTCTCTAAGCTCTGGGTCTCAGGGTCTAACTTTTCCCAGAAGTAATGTGTAGTCTAAGCTAGTTTTCAATTAATCAATAACCTCTAATCAATAGAGCACCTCTAGCGGTTGATTTTAAACACGTATCACTGAGTGAAGCAAATCTGTCTTGGGAGGCACCCATTTGTCTGTGTCCACTGCAAAGTTGACCGCTCAGACCAGGCACCTGACTTCTGATGTCCACCATCAGGGAAGCTGAGTGCCACCATCTCTGGGGTCAACTGAGCTAAGCTACAGCACTATTTAGCCCATAACCTATTCCTGTTTCAAAAACTAAAAGTTTTGGGAGCTGAAATGCTGTCTTTCTGAAGCCAATAAATTAATCATAGAAACATAGAATGTTTAGGGGTTGCAATGGACCTTAAAGATCATCTAGTTCCAACCCTACTGCCACGTGCAGGGACACCTCTCACTTGACCAGGTTGCTCAAGGCAACCAGCCTGGCTTTGAACATCACCAGGGTTCGGGCATCTACAACCTCTGTGGGTTCAGGGAGGTTTAAACCTGTTCCAGTGCCTAACCACATCTCACAGTGAAAAATTTATATCTTTTTTTTAATGGAGGATGGGGGAAAAAAATGTCTTATCTTGTGGGAGACATAGGAACAGAACAAAAAGCCTTTTTGGCTTTTCCTGCAGAAAGCAATCCTCAGTGATATACCTCCTCAAAAATTTTTTGTATGCTGAGAAAAATTTTCTGTTAAACTTTGCTGGGTAAATCCATCTGGGGTGTATTAAGACAAATCTAGTTATACTGATCTATTACTTCTGTCTGAGCTCTTCGTTTTCTTCAATTTAAAAACAACATAAGGGAGTAGGAAAATCTTTAAGCAATGAGACATGACACACTATACCAGGCTGTAGTGTTGATTAATGCGTATCCCAGGTGGATGGGGAGTAAGATAAGTGCCTACACTGCCTACACCATATGTGGTGAGTGCATTAATCAATATTAACATGTATTAACAGGTACAGAGAGAGGGTACTGAAGAAGAGCAGATTTTGGAGCACAATCCTACTGCGATGGCAATGGGGGATTGAATCTTGTTGACATGAGGAGTCAGCCCAACCTCTGAGGCTGTGACCTTTGAAAAGCACATGCATTTGATGGACTCCACGCCACAGGATGCTGCAGAAGCTAAAAGCTTACATGGATCCAAGGAGAGCGAGGGCAAGTTCACCGATCAGAGGCATTTTCAGGCTGTAAATTCAAAGAAACATCTCCGAGTCAGGAAGTCTCTGAGCTGCAAATGATTGGAAGCAGGGAGAGGGCCTAAGGAAGTATCACGTATTGTACACTTTATTTTTATCCTCCTTTTGATGGCCATCAGTAACAGGGCAGAGAGCTGGAGAGCCATGTGGTACAACCCCATTCAGTGTTCTTATAGTCTGATGGTTTATGTCCTAAATTTACAGTGTGAAGCTAGTCCCCATCAAGCCTATGCAAGCTGTTCCACATTCAAAGTGGAGCAGCGCATGAAGCTGCATGTGTACCTCTGTTGATCCCCTGAACAGCATCAAGACTTTTAGGTAATTGCCTCACTGCAAGCACTGGCAGGAATTCGGCATGATCTTGTACCAGAGACCTGGTACCACCGAACATGCTGCCAGTGATGCAGTAGCTCCTTTTTCAAAGCTCTGGTGAGGTACAGAGCCTTGAGATCTACTGTCCACCTGAAGGCAGAAAACCAGCCAACAGACATAAGTCAATGCAGGATGGGGCACTTCAGGAGCCCCACAGTGCCACTGCTCCTCCACAGGGGAGGACTGGGGTCTTCAGGAATGAGGCAGCAGCTCTTACTCTCCACTGAGTTCAGAATCATCTCCGTTTTCTGCCCTGACAGAGAGAGACCTTATAACACCAACTGCCGTGTTAGGGAAACCAAAGAAACAATAATAACATATTGCTTATTGGAGCATATTAACATGCCCCACAGCAGTCTCATTATGATTGTTAAACTTTTACCCAAGATACTGAAATAAATGTCTCTTTTATTTGTGGCCTCCTCTCTAGACTCTCTGCTACTTCCAGCCCCTCCCACTAGCACAGGAACCAGAGTGGTTCAACAGCCAAACAGCCAAACAATGCTGTCAACTGCCTACTTTCAAATTAAATTAAGCTTCTCTAATACTTCTAATTTAATCTATTAATGCACAAAACAAAAGCAAAGGTTTTTAGTTGGCTTTTGTCTGATTCATGTGGCCCTGTGTTTCAAAATCTTTTTTGAGAGGCTGAAGTGGCTTTTAAATTTTAATTTCTACTGAAAAATTAACTAAAATATTTGAGTCCTGATCATTTTCCAGCAATATAATTTCGAATTTAAAGAACCTTCTATTTTAAAGGTGAAGAACTCTAAAAACTGGAGATGGCACTAAAACATCTCAGCTATATTTCATCCTTTGTCTCCATTCTAGGCAATATGAGGGAGCATCTGTAGCTTACATACAGCTATTAGGATCTGGCCCTGTGTTGATCAAAAGACCTCACAACTTTACACTTCAGTTCCAAGCCTTAACTACTCAGTAGACAGCCTGTAATTTCAGCAAGGGAAGAGAGCGCCTGCAGGTGTTGAATTAATGCACCATGAAAGCAGAACTCTGCTGTGTTGCAATGGGGCTAAAAACAAGCTTCTCTGCTATTGCTGGCAGTATTCAGCTCCCAGTATATTTCTGACTTTGGATACATAGGCTACCCAGTAATTTTGTCACATCTTGAAAACAGAGCAGAGAGAAAAATCCACTCAAAGTCTTACAGCCATAGGTCATATTTACCATTTGGTAACAGACTATTGTGTTGTGAAAGGAGCCTGCTTCTCCAGTCCTCCCACAGAAAATTTCTCTTGCCTCACTAAAACTCTCCGAGAGGAATTCAATAACAACAAAAGTCACTGATCTCCTAGGAAAATAATGTAAATTGTGATGTTAACCAAAAAGATACCCTCAATAAAAGTTAAACATTGGGAAAAGATTTTTTTTGCAAGAAAAAAGTAGTTTTGTTTTTTTTAAAATTTTAAAATCAGAGCTGAAACATTGTACTGAGTAAATTCAATGCCACTGATCCCACTGACTTTGGATGAGAAAATTGACATAGGCAGTGAAGAAAAGCCATCATCAATGCAGCTGTTTTTTAAGCAGACACCTGCTCAGCTATGCCTCTGTGGGTCACATCTAGTTGCCATTCCATATGTGTGACATTTCTGAGGCCAGATTGTGGCTTTATCTCCCAGTACCTCAGTAAAGCTGAGAAAATTTAGATGTCTTACTAAGGCCATGTTGACACCTGTCTCTGCTCCTAACCTGTACCACTGAGTCACCCCATAGGGAGAAAGAGGAAAACCTTCAGTACTGAGGTGGAGATGAAGATGTCTGCTCAGTATTTTGAGTACAGCTGCTCTGTTCCCTGGAGCAAGTTTGCAAGTCCTGACTAGAGCTAGTCATCAAGGTGAGGAGATGTAGGCAGCTGCCTCAGGCAGGAGGCTGCCAGGTGGAAATCAGCCTTTGCTGTAACTACAGCTGGAAACACATAGGGCAGCAGCTACTTCTGGGTGGGAGAATGAGGGGCCTTATTCAATAATAACTACCATTCCTCTCTTCCTCTCAGCAATGTTAAAATGGGACAGGTCCCCAAGGCTGTCCCTCTATTTTCTCCACCTTAGTTTTACCTCTCTCCTTGCAAAGAAATCTCAGATGCAAAAAGACAGACTCTCCCCAGGTAACTGCTACAGATTCTGGTGTCCCAGTGAGTGATGCAGCTTATGCTACCTGTGACCTTCTGCAAAGCCAGGCCAGGCAAAATGTTCCAATTAACAAACCTACTTGATATGTCAGTCCCCAAACATGCACCAGAGCTCACAGCCTTCTACAGCCAGAACAGTGCAGGTTGGAAGGGGTGTCCAGAGGTCACCTTGTCCAACATCCCACTTGAAGCAGGGCCACCACAAGCACCTGATCAGCTTTGCCCAGCTAGGGAAAATATCCAACAGTAGAGATCACATAATCTTTCTAAGCAATCTTCTCCAGTGTGGCACTTAGAGAAAAAGCTTTTTCCTGAATGCAGTCTCTTGCTGCTGCCCCTGGTTTTATGACCTGCCACCACTGTGACGCGCTGCAGTTGTATCATCTTTGTGACTGGTCTCCAACCTGTCTACCTTGTTCTAGGTACCACCTCACCAGCATGGACTGCAGGAGAGTTATTTTCCCTAATCTACCCACCACACTCCTGCTAACATACGCTGTACAATGTGCCTCCCTTTCAATGAGGCTGCACTATCACCTCCTAATCATTTTGGCATCCACCTGGTCCTTTTCAGCAGAGTTACCACTTGAAAAGAGCTCTCAAGTATTACTGGTGAGTTTATTTGAAGCAGAGGATCAGATCAGGAATAAAAAAATTCAAAACACATCCATAGGAGTTAAAAAAAACATGTTCAGTTCCCATTATCCCCTTGTTCCCCCTTCTGTACTCACACTGCCCACACTAGGCTCTGCCCCATGTTATTATTAAATTCAGCTGTTGGAACTCTCAGTTCCAAAGCATTCACAGATGCTTTTAAAAACAGGCCTAAAATGATGATGTTCCCAAATGTAAATGGGACAACTACTATTGGCTTGATCATTATTCATATGTGTTCATATAGCCAGAGTGTTTTAGGATAAGAACACATATGCAGGGCAGGAGAAAAAGCCCCCAGTATATTTCCCTGCTATGTCCACACAAGCAAGAAGTCCAGCCCAGTAAAGGGGTTTTTTTGAATGAAAAAATGCTGAAGACACAGTTTACACTTTATCAGAATTTCAGGGCACTTTACTTTTGACTAGCTCCAGTATATTCCTATGGATTTGATCAGCCATGAACAAAGTGAATCAGGTGCAAACTGAGACCACGCCTTTCATTTTACTTTCATGCACTCTAAGAGCTCTCTACAATATGAACCAAATATTGTAAAATGTAAAGATTATGATTTGTGCTCCAGAGGTACTCTCCTGATTTGAACTAAAATGCTAATGCAGAGGTACCTGAGTTTCTTCTTTGTGCACTTCCTGGCCCTATTCCTCGTGTCTCAATAGCAAGAAAAAGGCAGTCATTTAGATTGAAAAATACCTTAAGATCGTTGAATCCAACCTTTAACCCAGCACTACCAAGTCTACCACTAAATCATGTTCCTAAGTGCCACATTTATATGTCTTTTAAATACTTCCAGGGATGGTGACTTCACCACAGGTCAGCCTGTTAAGGGAAATAAGAAAGGCAGGTTTTGCATGAAAAATACTTCTGACAGAACAAAGGCATTCTGACAGAAAATAATATCTCATTTCTGTCAATGTGTGTTTTGTTTTACTTTCCCCAACTTTAGCTTGGTTTGTGCTCAATTACTCATTTTGCAACATGCAAACAGAAACAAAACAGATGAGAAAGTTAAACATAATTATATAAAATGCCTTACTCTGAGGCCCTGAGTATCACTGTGATTACACGCAAATTTCAGATGTTCAATACTGTTTTCTTATCTCATACTTTCAGTTCAAGAACCATTATTGTTTCCTTCTCTGCCTCATGTCTCTCAGTGACCCTTTTTTGCAGTATGTATTAGTGCGAACTTACGTCCTTCCTGAAGCATTTGAAGGTTTCTCAGTTTATTTACGTCCAGTAGCACATTAATACTTTCCACTATGCAATATGAGGTCTTAGCTATTCCTTGGACACTAATTTAGTTTAATATGATAGTTAGAACCCTCTGACATTGTTAATGATCTGATACTTTACAAGACAAGAGACATTTCAAATCAAATTTATTGTATTAATAGTTTTATTGAGCAATATTAACAGAAGTGTGTTGTTCCACAGTGTCCTCAAGAAAAGTCTTTATTGGCACATTAATGGTGACAGAATGTCCAAAGCCATAGTAAGAGACACTTTTTATTTCTATAAAATACAGATATGGATAGCCTAAAATTCTACATTAGAAACTGATAACCATCCCACTCTGTTTGAAAGCCCTGTCTTCTGTGGGAATGTACGGATAACTGCTGCACGCAAATCACCCCACTTTATTGTCAGATTCTCTGTGTTTCCTACTGCCTGTGCCAGAGAAGAGGAGTCTTCAGTGGAAATGGGGTGAATGAATTCGCTTTTGTGGTACTGAAGTATCTGGGAGCCCATTTGATATTAGGAAGAGGGGAAGGTAGCCAGCATCTTGAAAAATAAAACCTTTTCCTAAGCAATGGGATATTAGAGCATTTCAAGTCTATATGATGAGTGCTGAAGAAAACCTGGTGAGGAAGGCAAGAGGGAAGGGAGTTGGGAAGAGCAGGTATGGTATACCTGAGTGAGTCAAAATAGGCCATTTTAACTGTCATGATTTAAAGCTCTTGAGAAGCAACTGGTACCTTTCTGTCTCAGTCTATTGGGCCTAAAAGGACTTACTTACTCAATCCAAAGGTTTTCTCAGCTAGGTTTTCTCTACTGCACTGGCCCTCATGCATATGATCAAAGGATCAGTTTCTCATGGAGATCACAGACCAAATTCAATAATAAACTTTACTTCTCACAATGGCCATGTCATTTAAATAAACTGAATGCCAGGTATCACTGAAAAATTGCAGAAGTGACCCAACCTGTGTTTCCAACTCACATATACAGACACCCTCTCTGAAGATGCATATCTCTGTATAAGGAGCCATGATCAATTAACTAATGCCATAGAACTTGCAGCAAGTGCAATAGGGTTATCTGGCACAGTTTAAGGTGTATTGGTGAAGAGAGATTATCTTCTGCTACAATACTTTAAGCATCCAAACACATGGAGAAAAAGAGTACAGTTCAACAAAATCTTTAATCTCCATCTGCCCTTAGCATTGGGTATATTTGCCTAACATGACACATCCAGGGAAGAAACCTGGGGTCGTGTATGATGTAATAAAATAACAAATTCAGACTGCAAAGTGCTGTGTCACACCACCAGTCAGAGGGCTCTACCTCAGGCGCTGTGGTTGTTTTTCCTCTGCTGATGACATTAGTTTATCTCTACTGATAGCAACCTGAATTGCAAATCACTGCCTCAGTGTTAGACACCACATCAGTCACAAGTCTTACACTAGGCAAATTTACCAAGCAGTCTGATTACCACAGACTCATAGAATCATAGAATCATAAAATGGCTTGGGTTGGAAGGGACTTTAAGCTTCATCTACATCCAATCTCCTTGCCATGGACAGGGACACTTTCCACTAGATCAGGTTGCTCAAAGCTACATCCAGCCTGGACTTCAATACTTCAGAGATGAGGCATCCACAAATCTAAGCAACCTGTTCCTGTGCCTCACCACCCTCACAATAAAGAATTTCTTCCTAATATCTAATCTAAATTTACCCTACCACTCCAAATGAGTGATGAGCTTTGAACATTGTAGCAGTGGTCAAAACTGTGGCTTGAAAGGGCTTGAAGTTTTCAGCTTGTCTTCTTTTATAGTGTTTTCAAATAAAAGTGACAGGCAGTCTGTGGGATGTGGTGAGCATGACCATAACCCACTGAAGCAAAAGACTTGTGAGACATTGCCTTGGAGGAGTAAGACTCTATCAAATCATCTAAGCAACCTTTAGTTTCATAGAGTTTTGGCACCCTGCTAGATGAACAAATAAAAAAGGCAATAAAGACCATCCCAACTAATAGAGTAAAGGAGCCTACATGGCAGACATTTCTGCTGTATCTTCTGTGTTTTGCTGCTTTCTCCCCAGGTACAAATTATTTTCTGTGCCTACAATTTTCAAGAAAGAGCCTTTGAAACTGTGTGTGATGCAGCAAAGTTTGACAGCAATACGGCAAGGTGGGCAGCTGAAAAAAGAGGCAGTGGCAATCAGGGGAGAACTGCAGACAATTGTTCCACAGGCGAATCGTAAGCCTGCACTTGTGAACTAAAAAAATCTATCTCAGATAATTGACATTTATTTGATTGAAACAGCAGGGTACCCTCCATCAGAATGGGAGGAGACCATATGGAACAACAGTATGAGTGGAGATAATGTTTGTCTGCTGAGTGTGTCAATGTGTTTAGAGATTATTCATCGGGCTCTAGGGATTCCAGTATGTTAATGCTTCAGCTAAATTAGAATCAGATTAATTGCTCTAATCTAATGGAAAGACAATGTTTATCAAATTATTGCTCCTTCACCACATGATATTGTGGTGTCATTACTCTTTGAGTTGAAAAAAAAATAAAATAAAAAGGCTCTCTTGTATCACATCTGCTCATGAGCTCCTTAACTGTGTTGATTTCTGCACAAGAGGGTTGGTTCAGTTTATAACTCTATGAAGAAATTAATGAATTAGAGTGAAAGTTTTGTAGAAAACAAATTCTCCATACTGTGGGTAGACCTGAAACGACATTAATTGGAATGACTTTGCCTTGTTTTGGACTTGAGCTTTTTATGAAGGGACTTTATTTTTGCTCAAAATTCAATGCTTTTTTGCCTGTTTTAAATTTTATTTTGCTGGAATGAGCTTGGTTTTTTTCACAGTAAGTAGCACTAAAACTGAAAAATATAATAAAAAAATTAATGTTTTCTTTATTTTCTGTCATCTTCTTTAATTTTAATTGCATCTGAAAATTGAAATTAAATTACTAAAAAACCTGTGTGTGCAGATAAGATGACTAAAATCCTTTGGATAGACTTGCCATTATTTAATGCTTAGAGTCATTTTAGATCACCTGTCAAATGCCAGCCCAGAGGAGACACAGAGCTCTTCAGCTACTTTAAAATGCAATGGAAATATGCAATTCTGGTAGCACTGCACTGCAAGTGCTGAGTACCTCAGAAAGTCAGATATGCCTTTAATCTTTCCATAGTTTGAATGGTGCAATATCCTCCCTCCCAAGCTGATTCCAGGTTTTTCACCCTTGGCATTTTAGAATACTTTCAGTATATACTATACATGCTAAAACACAGCATTAAAACATTAGCCCTTTTAAAACTTTATCTAGTAAGCACAATCCTCAAAAGGGGTGGAAGCATGACCTCTTCTCAAGAGTGCTACTAAACCTTCCAGAAAAACCCCTCCAATCTGATTTTCTACTGTGTTGCCCTGAATTGATGTTAGTGAAAAGCACTTGGACACTTCCACAGAACTTTGTGTATCAAATCAGAACAATAGAAGGGAGTCAGGCACTTCATCTCAGCTTACTTTATAACGGTGACACTGTGTGAGGCATTCAGGCTCTGTACTTAAGAGAGCACTGAACAAATATTTTCTAGGCTTCTGTAGTAACTAATAGTTTTCCAGCCTTAAAAGGGTCATATATCCTCTCAAGACATATTTCACTGAAATTTCATTTAATGAAAGTGAATGCCTTTGTTAGTCAAGTGTTCATAATGCCTATTAAAACATACAGTTTATAAAAGTGGGCCAAACGCAACCACAAGAGTGATTGAACACTGAACAGAAAGTACTGCTTACACATTCTGGCCTCAGTAGCTTTCTCTCCCAGGTAAAATTTGGCACAAAGATGCCAAGTTTTTAAGGCACAGACCTGTGCTAGCAGGATATTTGTTGTGCTAATATTTTAAGATTCAGTGTTTCCATAACCCATTTCCCTCCTCATGTATTTTCCCCAGACATACACAGCTATGTTTTCTGGCACCTCTGAAGAGACAAACCCTCCTTCAATCTTTCTTATTTCTGAGACATTAGAAGTTCATGGCAACTCTCCCACATAAAGCTTTGAGTTTTAAGCCTTACTTTATAGAACATAGATTAAAGTTGAAGTGACATGTGCAATGTAAATTGGGCTGCATAAACCAGACACACTCTGAACAGTGATGAGAAAGCCCTAGGCACTTGCTCTTTTCTGAGTTTCAATTCAAAGCTGTTGTTAAACCCATTTTGGCTACCCAGCTTTTTATATATCTGTTTGAAACTAATGGACTATCTGCCCTCTTTCCCAGAGTCTTCCCACTGCTTCTGAAGTGAGTAAGGCTCCAGAAAGAGCCATGGTGGATGGCAGACAGACACTTCTCTGTCATCACTTGGTGCTTGGATCTAACTTCATACCTTTTGTTCCAAGAGCTCCAGCAATAGCTTCCCCATTGTTTGCCCTGCCATGGGAGCTGTGAACCGCCAGCCCAGCCACTCCCTGCTGGGCTCCTGAACTCTGTACAGCAAAAAGATCCACAGTCACATGGTGCTGGGCACAGGAACACACTTCTCACAGATATATATGACTTAAGGATTATGAGACTTGCTGAGGAAAACTGTGACTCACTGAATAACCCACATCATAAAAACACAATTCAGGAAAAATATTCTAGTTTAGTATGGACCTGTAAGTTTCAAAATACAGATGGTTAATCTAAATGCTTAATTTAAATAAATGACTTATTCATGATCTTTAAATTATCCACTACCATTATTTGGAAATGATTTAAAGTAGCTGTAGTCCCACACGGGAGAAATGGTAACATGCTGTCAGGGAACCTTTGTTGGTAAAGTATACGGATTTATCTGTTTTGAAGCAAAACAATGTTGTACACATAGAACACTCCATGTGGCAATGAATTAGAAGATTTTCAAACTAGCAGCAGGGGATGGTGTTTCTGAAGAAAAGTCCTTTACGAGAATCTGCAGGATACTTCAAAATTGCTATTATTACTATCTATTAAAAATCACAGTGTTAAAAATGCGTAGAATGCTCTACAAAAAGATTAATGTTATAGTTTATTCCTTGCTCCAAAGAATTTAAAACACAGTTCTGCCTCTGGAGATGTTGTCATACTCACAGAAGCCTGAAGGACCCAACAAAGTCAACAGAAGTTGCAGCCTTTGATAAAGAGCATGGCTGGGCATTGATTTTATATAGACAAAACAAGAAAAAAAAAGTAAGAAAAGCAAGATGTTCAGATCTGAGAATTTTGACCCTGAATCCTCTTATAGTATGGTTTAATTGCACTGTATGGAATCCTGCTCTCATTGGGAGTCAATGGAAGTTTTATCATCTATTTAAATGCAAATTCAACTGACTTCAAGGAAGTTTCCCCTTAGTTTAGTTACTACGTGTGTGTATATACACATATATTTGAAAGAAACTACATGAGTAAATTTTGGAAAGTAGAACTGTTTGCTTTTCTTATTTTGGCAGTACAGTTTTCCTGCACCCAATCTTTGTCCAAACTGGTATGCACTGAGAAATTACACAACAATTTATAATCTTTGGTTTATGTATCCAAGCCACAAGATAAGAGGAAGATTCCCAGATAATTAATTTTGATTACAGTTTTATTCCAAGTTGTCATTCATACACACATGCAAAATTCATAAAAATACATGGTCTTCTCTATAGAAAGAGGTAGCTTTAGACCTAGGAATGTCAGCAGTGAGAGGAGAATAAGGACTGCCACCCTACTTACTTTCCCATAGTATTTCTTCATTGTTTTGGAGCTGTACCAGCAGAGCAGAAGCCTGCGCTGGCATGACTTGCTAAATATCTCACAACTTCAATATTCAACAATGGCATCAGCAGGGTCATCACAAACTGTTTTATCAACATGTATGGTGATGTATATTTGCAATTACATATAACTTTTTAATATCTGGTATAGATATGTAAAGTACTAAAGGAACAGGTTATATATATGCTATACAGTCAGCAGAGTCATTTTGCAGCACAAGGGCAACGTTTCACTGTTCAATAACTCAATTTTTATCTAATTATTGCAAATTATAACACAGTTTTGGAGCCAACAATATTGTTGTAACTGATTTTCTGCTTGAGCTGTACAAACACTAAAAAACACCTGAAACTGGCAAGCTCTTGAGTGTAATTGAAAAAAAACCCAGTTTTTTTCAAATGTGCCGAGGTTTTTTACCTGGAGCAAATTATTACAGGTGTTAATAAAACCTATTAAAATAGCGTTCCTGATATATGAGAAACTGCTCAAATAGCTCTGGATGCAGCTCTTTAGTTTTGTTTTATAGGAGCAGCCTAGTAATTGCAGTAGAAATAAAGTGACCATAGAATTCAGTATTGCAGAACTGGTGGCTCCTGTAAAGGGATAAACATTGCTGTTTGTCACAATTGCAGCCTTTGAAAGACTCACTTGTAGTTCACATCTATGTTTCAAAAAAAACACAAAAAACTAAAAAGAGCCCCCAACACTTCTTCAATTGATTTACCCTTTGTCACTGTCACAGATATGTTTTCCCTATTTTGACAGGTAGTTGTAATTCTATTAGCAGCCCATCGACTGCCCCATGAAATCAATCTGTGTTGGGCTAGCTGGGTCTTCTTAAACTAGGTGATTTATTGCTTCTGCCTGCTAAAAAAGAAAAAAATTAAGAAGAAGAAGAAAAAAAAAGAAGGTATTTTGCCTCCATGTTGAACAAAGTACCTAAACAGTGTCTGAAAATGAATAATTTTTAACTTGGCTGCTGGCTGTCCCAGTGGCAGACAAGCTGTGACCTCTCGCCAGCAGTTTTGCTGAGATGCCTCCTGATGTTGGCATGTATAAATGATTGTCAATTTCCCTTATTAATTTACCTCACTGCCTCATGCATAAACTAGATCTCATTCACCCTAAATGTCCTCAGCATCAGTCTGTGGTGTTTACCTAATTTTGTGATTTCTCACTGGGCTGCCCAACCACCTGACACTGGAGAACCACTCAAAACCCATTCAATGCCTATTCACTGCTGCAAACAGAAAATTGGGGCACACAGACCCATTTACCATTGCTGGCATTCTAGTTTAGGTCAGAGAAAGAAGTTAGCATCATACTCTTCTCATGCAGTGGCATCTGACCTACAATTTACCACGATCTGAAATGATGTCCTAGAACTTTAGATTATGTCTTGGTGTCTGTCTTGATTGCATTAATTCTTTCCTCTGGATCAGAAAAATAAATCACTTTTCTACTGGACAAGAAGCAAATTTATGTTGTTTCAGGTTGTTGTGTGGGGCTTTTCTATTATCTGAACACATTAATTTTTGACTACATCTCTTTGTGGATACCAAGAGATGAAGAATATTTTTATGTACTTTGTTATCTTAACCAAAAGCCAGTTCCTAGCTCCTTTTTTCCTAATAGGCTGTGTAATCAAAGCAGAGCTTTAAAGAAGTAGAAATACTTTTTTTCCAAATTTAGTACCCCTCCTTTTTACATAATAAGAGTCATTCATTTTTTCATCAAGCATATGCAATTTGTTAACAAATCCCAAACCAGTTTTATCATATACTAGAAAGGGTTACAAAAGTACAGAGATACTGTATTGTAGGTGGTCATCAGGAAGAAAGCTGACTTACCCAAAATGTTTCAGTAGTGAGTTATTTTTCTCCCAATCTTTTTTCTTTCTGACTCAATTCAAGATCCATTATGGATCTAAGAGAACACCTTAATGCAGGCTCAAAAGTCCCCAAAAAAAAGTAACCCAGCAGCTGCGTGACTTTAAAGAAGAAATATGCCTAGAAGAAAGTACACAAGTATGCACTGAAGATAAAGGAAGAAAATTCAATAATATCCACTTGAAACATAGCAAAATAATACTGCTGGAGGTGGCTATTAAAGTTGATACACTATACTTAATAAAGAGAGAATATACCAAATAAAAGACTGAGATGAGTAGGGAAAGAAGAAGCTGTCTTGCAATACCTACATCAGAAAAGGATCTAAGACATCTGGGCTTTATTTAGACCTTTAAAATACTAAAGCCTAAAGAAAAATACAGACCACTGCTCAAGACAACACGTTATAGAAAGATACTGGTGGAAAGAATTTGAACAAACTAGCAGAAATTTCTCAGATAAGATTCCAATGAAACATCTCAGAACACAGTGATTGCAGCACTTGTAGATAAAAGAAACATTGCTAGTGAAAAAAGCACAGCCTGAAAATAGGCAGTAGGAAAAAAAGGGGTACATTCAGGGTAGCTTCTGGACAGGACCACGTCATCATCCTTCATTCCACAAACACAAAGCTCCTTGCTGGCAAGACACCCCCAAAGACCTCAAACTGATGGTAAAGCAACTCCCTGAATAAAAATGACAATGGGATCTAGATGAGATGACCTCCAACTTTTCTGGTCTTTTCACTCCCATAGATCTTTTCACTACCATAGATCTTTTCTCTGTGGGTGTGGCCCAGGCTATGATTTTGTCAAGAGACAGGAAGACATTTCCCACCAGAACTTGGGCCTGGAGTGAGGGTCCTCAAAAAGTCTTCAGACCCCTACTTATTTTAAGCATTGGTCTTCTCCCTTGAATTTTATATTGCCAGATGTAACAGCAATTGTGCTACAGAACATGTTGACTGCCAGAAAACAGCCAGTGAGACGTTCTGGATAAAATTGAATCGGGTTACTCATTATCACAGGAGAAGCTGTCCTCTTGAGAATCTATGGAATCCAATATTACTTGCAGAAGAGACCTTTTGTAATACTGATAAATGTCAACCATAATGGGAGTCTCCACAGAAAACAAGGACTTGCCAGCCCTGGCAGTTGCCCAATACAGCATTTGACACTGACTTCAGCTGAGTATAAATATAGAACAGTGTATAAAGGACATCGACCTCTCACAGCAAGGAGACTCTGAGTTTAAGTTAGTTATAGAAAAAACAGGTTCTAAGGGAGACTGTGTTGCACAAAAAATTATTCTTTCTTCCTTCTCTTTTCCCACAAGATGGGATCATAAAGCAAACCTGTGGGGTTTTTTTGCCTTAGAGTTGTATGTAAGGATGTAAGACTGAAGAAATGTAGTGAAGAAAACATGAACGTGAAGATACCAGCAGGGGTTGTCAGCCCAAGGGGTGGAAGGAAACCATGAAGTATCAATTTCACAGAACTTATAAAGGCAGTAGGTTCAAAATGAGTAAAAGGGCAGGTGACAACAACAGCATACTCTACTGATACTCAAGACATCTTTGCCACAAGAGGCAGTCATTATATATCCCTGAAAAGGCTCCTCTTATAATGGTGAAGTTTAAAGAGCAATTCTACCTAACCTGTGTATCTGACTATCACCTATATTTTCTGCACCAAAAGTGGCATTCATCTCATAATTAGGTCTATATAGCATAGATGAGTACATCTGAGTTTATCAGAGGAGTTCAGAAAGCAATTTGTTTGGCCTGCATTTGGTCAGATGAATGAACTCCACTGATGAACTCGGTCAGATCAGCAGTGACCACAACAGCAAACTTGATAGCTACTCAATGGTGGACATTACCACCTAAAATCACACAAAATTAGTCAAGCAGTTCTCTGAAAGAAAGTGCCCAAGCTCACTGAGTAGTGGAGACGTGTTCTCTTAAGGGATTTTAGACTCAATTTAAAAGTCCTAGGAAAAAAAGTTGTTAGGACTGGTAAGGAAACAATGCAGAAAGTGATTAATGGGGAGCTATAATCACTGTGTGCTTGATTTGTTTTGCAACACAGAACAAATCCTCAAGTTAGAACTGTGGTAAACCTCATCCAGCTTTTGAAGGGAATACAGTCTGTTTGTCTTCACTGAACTGAATCCTCAACATACAACAGCTAATTAAAGACTCCACAAGTCTGTAAATACTTTGACAAATATTGATATATAAGCCTGAGAATGTCACTTGGCTAGTTGGCTAAGTCCTGTCTCATTTACTTCAGTGATGCTGCAAATGACTGTGGTGATTTCATCATCTGAAGCTCCTAATGAAACAGCTACTTCAAGATACATGAAGAGGATCTTCCTGATATAACAACTGAAGAAATTACTTCTGACAAAAGAGGAAAAATGTAGTCATTCACTGTTCATGTGTCCTATTGCAAGATATCTGGGAAGAATATTTCCCAAAATCCTTTTCATTAAAATTAACAATAAAACTAATTATCTAATTCAGAGCTGACTCACAGCAGAGAAATATTATGAAGAATTTGACTCTGCCAAACTATTTACACCACTTAGACCAATCTGGCCTAAAATACTTAAAACATGGTTAGTTGGGTCCTTACACTCTGGTGCCTCACATTATCATGTGAGATTTACATGTTGAGGAATATTTTTTCTATCCCTTTTCCTAATTCACAGTGCCCCTGGCAGCAAATATCTAGATACAAATAATTTTTCAAATTACACCTAAAGTCTAACTATGGTATCAGTTTTTATTATTTTCCTATCCACCTCATGGCAAACCCACCCAAAAGTTATAAATATAACACAAGTCAGCAAGCAAAGGTACATAATTGAGATGCATACAAAATACCCTGTGCAGCAAGAAAATATTTTCTTTTTAATTGTATTATTACCTGGGTTTATGTTACTAAATTGCTACACAATTACATATATAATTGATTTTCCAAGGAAAGTATTACTGAAGTGATTCTGTAGTTCAAAACAGCATGAACCTAATAACACACAAACAATTTCTACCTCACAACCTATAGTGCTGCATGATATTTGTATTCTGAAAAAAGATCATTCTTTCATATTAACAGTAATTTTGAATGTAACATAAAAACTCAATGACTTTTTTTTTCTCTTTATTTGTTAAGAAGAATATTAACAGTGCCTCCTGTGAGGATATATTTTATAGGTGCTTTTGCAGATTATGAAAATAGTTGTGTGGAAATATTTGGATAAAGGAAGACAAAGCTCCAGGTAGCAAGAGGTTTCATACTGAGTTGATAAATGCAATTAGGGATCAGAAGGATGAACAATTACTTCAGGGGAGTTTCGATACCAGAATGCAATATCAGATGATTCGAAAACTGGAAAAATATAATCTTTTTCGCAGATGCACCCAGCAGCCTCAACACAAGTGAGAAAACCATTGTGCTATAGCAATGGATATTGCATGCCCTGAAGTGTTCACAGGCTCAGTAATCAAATATGAGCCTGAAGAAAAACCTGCCAGATCCTGAGAAACTAAAAAGCTACATTACTCCAGCACAATGCAAGGAGTACTGTGAAGAGTTAAAATGAAGGGGATTTGAGGGATATCCTCCTTGGCCCAAAGAGTTTGAGATGGGTGAAAACATTTCCCTCTGCATAGGAGAAGAGCATGGATGCAGATGACGCCACTACAGTTCTGATGAAAGGTAGATGCATTTCACAGCAACTTTTAAAGAAGGAACTATGAATGTACCAATGTTAATATCTTGCCAAACCAATTATAGCAATATCACAGGGTTTGTGTTACTATTTGCCAATATTCTTATCTAATTGATTCTCAGAGAGCAATATTGCCAGCAGCATTCCACTGCTGCTGTCAGATGCTGAGCACCTGGGCACTACCAACTGCCTGAGTTCCTGCCTCCTACAGAGGATGCTCAGCCTCCCCCAGACTGTGAGGCATGGCATGGGTCCCTACAGCCCTTCAGAGCTGAAGCTTTTGTTTTTGAAGGAAAATTAAACTGAACATGGTAACTTAACTTTTGATTTGGTCTCTTACAACTTGGAAAAAAAAAAGAATGGGATAATAAAACCTGTGCTGATTAGCTAAGCAATACTAACTCAGTTTTTGTTTCCATTATATGGCTAATAGCCTCTTCTGAACAGGCTTGATTCTTGTATCTGTTTGCATTAGAGTCAATTTGTGGTATGAGATTGGTATTATTTATTGAATGCTATACCCAGCTACAAAGTTAAAACTATGAAAAGCTTCTATGAATTTAATTATACTAGTGTGAGACACAGTCTTTTAGAGATGCTATAAATTAAGTTTAGCAAGTATGATTGGTGTGGTGAATGGTTAAATGGAGGTACCAGATACATGAAGTTGCTCAGTTATTTCAAAAAGTTTGTGGACTGTTGTTTTGACCTCTGTTGACCACACTTTTTGAACTTATTTATTTTATGCAGGTAAGCATTCAAAATCAAGTCAACTTTACCTGAATATGTAAGGCTGACCTAAGCCTGAATATGTTCAAACTTGGAGGCAGGTTAGTATTCAGTATGACTGAGCAATGTGACTGCGTGCTGGTGACTCTTTAACACATTTGACACTGCAGAATTTTTTTCATTACTAAAAATACTTAGTATTCTGAAAGGCAGAATAAATTTGATAGCAACAAACATTAGCAACTTTTTCTATTTTGTCTAAACCCTTCTGCTCTAAGTGCTACAGACAGTTTCTCCCTTTCTTGTTCCAATATGTAATTGACAGCTCTGCCCAATGTCCTTCTCTACCTCTTGATTTTTCCCTGGCTGCTAATAGCATGCACCATTTTATACAGCCTCAGTCTATTAACCAAGTGCCTGACCTTGTGGGATGCTGAACACCTGCTGGAATATGCTCAGCGCCCGTAATTCTCATTGATTTCATTAGGAGGAGAGAGAACTTGCTCTCTCCCAGGTCATTTCGGCTGACCTCACTCATAAAGACAGGCTCTTGGTGGACTCCTGCTGTTCCAGAAAGTCAGACCAACATCAGAGATAGCTGCTTCCAGAGCATCCAACTTGGAGCTGATGCCAAACAACATTAATTGTCAGGAAATAGAAATAAGGAATACAGCTCCCCTTCATTCCTCACACAGTCAGTGAAGGGAAATGTTAAGAAGCGCCCCACTGGGTCTCACCAGTAATCCATTTACCCCAGTATTATGCTTCTGACTTGCACAAGAAGACAGACACTACTGAGGAAAGCACATGAGCCAGGCTGTCTCTACTGTCTTTTCTTTACACAGACCCAACACTGACAGCTGTTGCTGAAGGTGTGTCAGAAGGTATGCTCCTACCTCTGATACTGTCCTCTAGATCCAATAGAGCAGCATGTGGTGAATAGCAGCAGTTCTGTCTTTATCTTATCTAACACCCTGGTGACTTCAGAAACCTTAGTCTTACCCCCTCAGTCTTTTCTTCTCCAGCTGAAGTATCCCACATCTTCTAATCCCTCCTCATCAGGCAGCTGCTCCTGACTATTCTGCTCACTCTTCTCTACGTCACCCCTAGCTCCCCTATTGTGTTGACATAGGACCAGAAATGCATACAGTGGTCAAAAATGGGGCACACCATAGGTGTAAGAGCAAAATGGGGCATTCTGCTTATTCTGAGTGATGGAGGATCTGACCTGCAGAGCTTTGTGTTTATATGCCAGTGACCTGCAGCAGCCATGTACATCCAAGTCAGTCACCTCAAGCTCCCTTTAGGATGTAGGTCGCTTCAGGCATGAGTCATCTGATTTAGATTTTAATCTATTTTAAGATGAAATAAACAGTGTCTGCTAGGTACTGCCTGCTACTTCCTGCTGCCTATAAAAGTAGATTACACAGCTAAAGGCAGATGTAGATGCCTGAGCTATGACTGTGTAGTGTTGACCAGACCATAAGAATGTCTCCTGTGCCTCTGATTTCCACAGGCACTCTCTGACTCCTTGCACTGTGATATGGGGAGAAGCAATCTCAGGTATGGAGTCCTGAAGAATCCTGCAGTGAATAAAAATTTGCTTTGATCCAGGCAGATGTTAGACAAAAATGGGGGATGTTCATCTAGGCTACAGGTTTTCTGGGCAGGTGTGCCTTGGGCTAGGTTTGGTTAAAAGGCAGGGCTTTTAGAAAACAAACAAACAAACAAACAAAAAACAAACAAACAAAAACACATTGAAGCATTAAGTTTGCACAGTGATGTGAATGAGAATATAAACTTGTGATAAAGGAATACTGAAATATGCTCTAATAAAGACTGCAACTAAGAACTCTGACAGGGGAAAAGACAGATAAATAACATTTTCTCTTGCTTTGCCCTTTTCTGGAGAGTATGTTTTTCATTTCAGAAATATGACTAGCTTATAATGAAATGTGGGAAGTGCCAGAGAGAAGAAAAGGTTGAGTGCAAACTGCAATACCACCTATTATTTTATGTCCCATTCACACTGTTGCTAGAGTGACTCTTCCTGCTTTAGTTTACATGCATAAATTTAGTGCTACTCAAGAAAGTAATTTGGAGGGTTCAGTTTAGAAAGAAAAAGAAGAAAGAATTAGTATACAAAAAGATAAAAAATTATTGCTGTACTCCAGTCCAGCCTTGTTTAAGTATCCTTTAAGCTGGAGCAGTGAATTAACCTCCAGAATACACTTCATGTGAGATTTATTAGGCACCTTGCTTCAGTTTTAGTGAACTTTCCTGTGAGGGAGCACATTATAATCAACTTTGGAACATGGAGTTAGTCCTCTAACCATGGAGACACAAGCATCCCTTCATAATATTTACTTACTGGCTTACTTATTTGCAATTCTCAAGGTCGTAAACTAATAAACTCCCACGAGGCCACTGAAAGTGATAATATCCTTTCACTTGCATCATTAAATCATGTAATAATGAACTATAAAACTTTAAAAACCTAGAAATTGCAAAGATCAAAGGTGAAAGCTAAGATGTATATATTAGAAATAACAGATGGCCCCAGAATGAAAACAAATGAAAACACAGAGTGTGCAGTTTATGACTTAAGAGAACCCTTCCAGAGAAGTAACATCTTGTATTCACTATGTACTCATTATTTGTATCAAATTCCTTACATAAATTATATGAAGTTTTAATAGTAAAAAATTTTTTCAAATTCATTTGTTGAAATTTAAGATGTAGTTACTAGCAACTATTTGTTTTCATGTGGTTTGTTAGCTATGAACCTGTAAAACAGCATTCACCTCATAATATGATAGCACGTGTACCAATATTCAATCACAAATGCAGTGGTGACTTCTGTGCTGTACAGTTCTCCTCCTTATGGGGTCCAGACAAGCCTGTTGCATCCTACCCAGCAGATGAGAAATAAGGAATGAAGAATGGATAATAATATGGCATATGCCAAAAGCTTATGCTCTTTTCTCTTCCCATTTGTAACTGCATGAACAAAACCAAACATCAACAAAAGCAGTACAGCTGTCCACAGGCTTTTCTGTTGCTTTGGTTTTTGGGGAGTTTTCTGCCCTGACTCTGGAGCGGGTTAGGTTGGAACATTACACCACAAAGAAATGTATTGGCTCACTGAGCACCTATGACTAGAAGTTATCTCCTGTAAACTTCAAGAATTTCCAAGACTTGCTCATCACAGCAATATATTTCCAGTTGATATCTGGGAAGGTGATGTCTCCTATAAGGACAAGGGTTACCAATTTAGAATTTTTTCCTAAGTGCCTATAGAATCATCAGTGTTTTCATTATGGAAGGGCAAGCAGTAGTAGGCACTCACTACAACATTTCCTTTGTTTTCCATCTCCCTGATCCTCTTGCAGCACCCCTCCACTACATCATCACTAACTGTAAGGACTGTGCAATCAAACCTCTTACATATAGTGCAACACTTGCTTGCCCTGCCTATTCCTCCTGAGCAACCTGTAGCACTCCATCCCAGAATTCTAGTCATAAGACTCATTCCACCAAGTCTAAGCAACACCAGTGATATCATAGCTTGGGGTGCTGACAAATGCTTCCAGATCATCCTCCTTGTTCCTCAAACACACTTCTGAAAATTCATGCCATGCCACTATTACTGCTTTTTCCCATCTTTTTCACTGAGGAATAAATCTTTTAGGGAGTCTCCTCCTCAAACTGTAGCAAAGCTGACATGGACAGTATAATTATTGTGGAAGAAGTGAGTGATTGCTATCAGTCTGTCCTTCAGCCTATAAACAATTAGAGTAGTGAGTGAAGCTGCTGAATCTGCTAATCATATGCCAAGTCTTCACATTTTCTCTTCTCTTGTTTTTGTGAGTTTTTCCCCCAGTTGTTACCTGAAATCAATAGGGTTTTTCCACTGACAATTGAAAATACTCTGTGAAATGCCCTGAACTGCTATGCAGAAGTTTCTTGCTATAGAGAAAGAGAAATGCCAAGATGAGTAAAGAAGATAATTTTGTTCAGACAAGAAACAAAGTGTACTTTTTCTTCCCCTAAACAAAACATTTTTAAGAGCAGAATAGAGGATGCTTAAATCAATAACCATTAAGAAGCACAAAGCTGCTAAAAGAATATATCTTCGGAGAAAGAAATTATCAGGCTCGACACAGAAATTACTGGGTGAAATTCTATTTATGCAGGAGGGGTCCAAATTAGATGATCCTAATAGGCCTTTTTGGCATTGCAGCCTGAAAAACTATGAAACATGAGAACAAAATAAATACTGCTCCTCCCTGTCACAGGTTTTACAGAATGCTTCCCCAGTGACACAAAACTTCACTCATTCGCTTACTGCATTGAATTTATTGTTTTTCTACATGTGCTTTATTAGATTAAGTTTTTCAAATTGTCAAAATCATTGTTTTGATGACTTAAATTCCAAGTCCTTCTCTTCTTTTTAAAGTGAAGTATAGAAGAGAGTAAACAGAACAGCCACAGCAACTGACAGCATTGTCAAGAGCCTGAGACAAAGAGGATATAGGGGCAGGAAAGGTAAATAACACTACCAGGGGTAAGGGATGTTCAACAGACACTAGAGTAACCACAAGAGCCTGGAAGCTTCCTAACAGGCAAAGAAGAGCCACAATCAACAGAGAGTACCCAAAGCATAAGAAGCAATAACCGGATCCTACAGATACCCGTGGGAGTTCTTCTGTTCATTGAGGTGAGCTTTATAATATTAAATACTGAATAACTACTTTAATTGCCACATGAAAAGTGTTGAAACATGGAACTAGATCCATGAGTGTGTGCTGTAGAGCTGCTACAAAAAATGGGCTATGACATCGTACAGCCTGGACTGCAGAAGGTAAAACATAAATGGCCTCTGTGGTGGCTGTAAACAGTTAATTCTTTCCCCTGTTCCCACCCTAGTGGGTTACCATGCTCTTGCCTCTAGAGCTAAGCAAATATTTGCCGGCCTACCTCAGGAAAGGCCCTTTCACTTCCTAAGGACAATCCCTGAGGATGCACAAACACTCCATATTTCTACTGGAACAGTGCAGGAGAGTTAAGTTTTCCAGAAAGCACTCTCAGTGCTGTGCTTCTGTATAGCTGACCAAGCATTAGGAGACTTATATCAATGTACAGCTATCAGTTTAGCTCCTCTAAGTGCCTCTGCATCTTAGGGTTAAGAGCAGTGTGACATAAGCCTCACATTTCTTCTTAAATTCCATAAAGGATATCTAAATACATGTAATCCCTCTGTAACATGATGACATAGAAGATATTGCTGTGCTCAGGGTCTAAGAATATATCACTTCACTGGTAATAGATCAAAATCTTTAGAATTAGAAATGCCCCCAATTTTTTTCTTCTTCTTTTTTCCTTCTTGTTTTAGGCAATGGCTTACTTTTAAAACAAAAATCATGTGTTGTTCATTTGGAAAGGGGGAGTGCACAGTTCTGGGACACAGTGTTTTCATACCACAAATTGCATTCCAAAACAAATTAAGATTGAGATTTCCTCACAAGTAAGAGCACTGTGATGTGAATGCATTCATCACAGGTGGGGGCTAGTTCAAAACCTTGCAAGCATAATTTTTAGTGTAAAATTGACTATTGAAATTTCATTAAGCTTAAAATTAACACAATTTATTTCCAAACAGTATCAATCATAGATATTATAGTTCTGCTTCTGATTTCACTGAGACATTCATCACCCATTTGGAGCCTAAATAGAAACTTAACATCCTCAGCATTGCTTGTTGTCAATTGACAAATATATTACTGAAACAAAATAAAAATTAAGTTGCAGCTTGAAACTGTGAAAGCATTATAGCCAATGTTTCAGCCATGGTTGAAAAACCTGAATGATTACATAAAGGCATATTATCAGAGTGGAAGTAGAGGCATGGGGATAAAAACAGCATCTAATCCCTCTGTGAAGTAACTTCGATAAACTTCACTGTAGTTATACCACTGCCAGGATTAGCCCACAAACTTTGAATTAAAGTATGAACCATGCTCTGACGACATTATTGTAATTTTTTCATTTTAATCCTTGATGAGAGAAAGAATTTGTACAGACTCCAGGAGCATAAAAATAATTGTTACTTTTATGATTCTCCAATTATGGCTTATGGGGACAGCCATCTCTTTGGTCTCATGAAGGTTTTATAACAAGACTTCTGAATAAAACAAGTGTTTCCAATACCAGCAGCAATGTAATGACATACTTTTGCAAAGGAGGAATTTTCATTTTGCTTTGATTCATGTTACAACTTATGGAGAATCAACATTCTATTTGTTCAGATAGCTTAATCCTCACTTATGTTCTTAGTTAAAGTGGATACAAGGAAAAATCCCTCCTAGGACTGGTCTTTTCTATTTCCACTTCTCCCTATACCATTGTTTGAAAGAGGACATACTTTAAAAGGAATAAAGTGTTAAACAGAGAAGAAATGCAAATCATGTTGCATACTCTGCTCAGCCTGAACTGCTCTCATAGGGGTCCAGTCTGAGCAAAATTGTCTTTTTTACATCTCTGTGTAGGCTGAGACAGTCAACCGTGAACCCAGTCACAAGTTATCATATATCAGCTGACCTCTTGGTCAGGTCAGCAGGAAGGGATTGCTAAGGGTTTCAACATTCATTTGCTTTACAGTTGATGCTGGATCCTTTAGAAAGGCAGAGAAATTAGTAGCTCACAAAAATTCCCAAGAAATTTTGCTGATTTTTTCCCTGCCTGATCTAATAGATTATTCTGCATGAAGATTCTATACCCAAAAACAGATAAAAACAGGAATCTAAATGTAGAACCAGCCAAGATCACATAATTTATTCATAAATTACAAGATTATTCATAAATCATAGATGATATTATATGATATATAATATGATGAGTTAATCTGACTTTTCCCCACAGAACTTTAACAACAGATTCCTATACCAAGCCTATAATCTCTCCATGAGCTATAGCTTCTATCTGAGAAAAATATTCACTATTGATTCAAAGAATCATGCAATTGAAAAGACAGTATATTCCAAGTTAAGTAGTTTTGTGGATTAATCACCCTCAATGCTAAAACTGCACATCCTTTTTGTTCATTTTACCTTCTGACTATTGGATCCCATTATGGCTTTCCACTGCATTAAAACTTATCTTCACAAATATCTTCCTTATATAAGTGTAAATCATAATCAGTTCACCTCTTAATATCCTCATTCAAGAATCAAAATACATGCAGTTTCTTACATCTCTAAATTTATGGCATATTTACAGACTTGAAACTTTTTTTGTTAAATCTTGGTGAAAGGTTTGTGACAAGGCCCTGAGATTTCCCTGGTTTTCAGCCTCCTTTTTGAAGATATTCCTTCCTGATTTATTATTAGTCCCACAAATATCTCCCCAACACCGAACAATGTGGAACACAAGTTTCCTGTTCATACTTGATATTCCTTCCTTGCACACCTAAATATTGTGTTTGCCCTCTCTCCTGGCACTTCACAGTCAGTTCCCCATTCAGTGTCTAAGCATATCATGAATCCTTTTTCAGCCACATGCATTTTCGGATATAACACTTGAATTTTTTTTACCACAATTTACCTAATTTTGCTAACACATCAGTCATTCTGATGAAACTCTGCTATTAGAGGCACAACTCAAAGAGCAAGGTCCCAACCAGCATCAATGTACAGAGCTCCCCTTGCCAACTCGTGGTGTGACACCAGCTGACACAAATGTAAGGTCTGGCCTCACGCATTCAACACAAGCCATTCCTAAAGCCATTTCTCCCACAATCCTTCTCATCCTTTCCTACCAGATAGGACAGAAAGAGGGCAAGAGTTCCACTGGATTTCCCCGCAAACACATCTGGAATGTAGGTAAATGACATGCTTGTCACCATCTAGGAGACCTGACCTGATGATATGTCAGCTCAGTTAATTGATAAGAAAGAAGGATACTGCAGATTTTTCTCCTTTAGTGAAGCAAAACTTACTGATTCTGCCTAGCACTTCATCCATCATGCAGAAAAAATTGCAAGATAAAAAACCATCTAAAGTTATGCATACTTTTATTTAGGCACTACAGTGCACAATGACAGGTTTTCTTTTTTTATCCTGGTAGTTACTTTAAGTTCTAACAAAAACACATGCCCCTTCCTAACCTGGTAAGTTTTTCAGCTCTGGAAATCCTTTTGGTTAATAAGGGCCATCAGTGCAAACTAAAGAGGGACAAAGAGGGATTTAAATGTGAAATCAGAGACAGCAATGAGAAGCAAGACACTTGAGAACTCTGCCAATGTTCGTGCCATAGAAAATAATGGACCTACATTTAAAAATTATAGCTCTATTAAAGCACGGACATATTGCACTAAAGGTGTTAAAATAACCAATTAAACATGCAGTTTTACTCCTGCAAAAGTACAGAGAAATTCTGTGGAAAAAAATACCACTGACAAGAATTCACCCTGACTGCTAGAAATCAAAATAAATAAATAGCTGTAATTGGAAAAATAATATTTGAAACCACAGTTCACAGTTTGGTGGGCAAATCAAATCTGTTAGCCAGTCTTTTAATAAGCCCACATTGTCCTGGATTCAATTTAGCTTTTCTGTGAACATGGACATAACCTGTTAATAATTTAACTCACCTCTGGTAAAGCAGGAATGCTGTAAATAAAAGGTAAACCAATAAATCAAAAGCAGTGCTTTGTTTTTGCAACTAGATGGTAAATTAATGGAAAATATTGCTATCACAGCACAAATTCTGAAAATGTTATACACACAAAAATCATGAGATCAAAAATTTAAGATTCCAAGAAAGGTATTAGCTTTATCATGTTGTATAAAGCAAATGACATGTTTTTATTCTGGAATGAGTTTTATGTAAACTGTGTGTTCTCAGTCCAGCTCAGCAACATTGCTGTGGGAATTTCACTTTATGAAATTCTTCACTGCATTTCACCACAGTTCTTTCTCTACATTTTTTTTTCTACAGACAGAAGCAGATCATATGTGATATATGTTCTGAACACATGATTGAGGAATATGAATACAAGGTCAAACCAGAGCTTTCATACACTCTGTTGTAGGTATTGCATGTTAGTGTGACACAATTTAATGTATTTATTTAAATGAAGAATGAGCAATAGCTCATAATTGCATCAGGGGTGGAAAAGCACTTTGCATCAGTTAATCTGCCTCGGTATGTTACAGGTTTCACTTGCTGATTATACCAAGCTTTGCACTGAGTGAAGGTGACAGAGGCTACGGAGCGCCAGCCCACGTAGGCGTGAGCAGCCAGCTGCCAGGGTCACCCCCTGCTCTCCTAAATTTCACTGCCTGAGCAGACTCCTAGGGCTAGCCCAGGCCACAACACTGGCATTCTGCGCTGAATACATTTGCTGCATTAGCAAGAGCAGCGTAGCCCCGTTAGGGCGACGCCAGCTGGTGCAGGACACACAGTGTGCAGTGTGTCCGCTGAGGCTGACTGAGCTGCGGGCAGCTCCGCACACCTTCCCTTCCGAAGGCTCCTGGGAGGCCGTCCCTGAAGGCAGCAGGATGCCAAATCTGCTCCCTCCTGACCCGTCAGGGCACCAAGCCCCACTTGAGTCAGCCCAATAAGCCTAGACAATGACTGGTCCCATTCCTGGAAAAGGGACAGGCTCCCTGGGCTCTGTCGGTTCCCAGCATTCAGTGTTCAGACAGCCCAGGCACCTTCTTCACCTGAATTCCCCCCCACATTATTTCCTTTGCCCTTCAATCCCACTCTTCTCTGTCTAGAAACAGCTTACAGGCCGAGGGAGGTTCCAGCTGCCGGCACATTTCTGGATGCATTTGTCACACTCCTGCAGCACTGTGGGTCTGGAGACAGACCCCTTTTGAACAACCCTGGAGGCCAGTGCTGCTCCTGCTCAAAGGAAAGGCAGTCTGAGGAGCACAGGGATCCCCTATGGGATAACTCCCCTATTAGTCAAGCTCTTGTTACCTTCCTTCCATAAATCTTTCCAGTTTCCTTTCCACATACATGAGGCTCCCTGCCTCCACTGCTAAACTTCCACTGAATTCAAAACTTTGAGTTTATTATATTCTGCCACTTGAGAAAAGCCAGGATTTGATTACTAAATAGAGCTCCATAATCCATAGCCATGTAATTGTATGTTACGCCAGTAACTCCTGTTAACAACGGAGTTCAGGCAGAGGCACCAAGCTGACATGGAGACAGAGGCTGCTGCTGGGAAAATTGGGGGGAAAAAGGAAGTTGAGGAGGAAAGAGGGAGGGAGGAGAGAGGAGTATCGCTGAGAAATATGTGAGTCCTGGAAAAGCAGTAACAGAGATGTGATGGGAAAGTGAGGAGCAAAGACAGACTGGTCAAGGAGGCTTTGTGGCAACATTGTGATGGGAATCCTGGAAGAGTCTGCTGGAGTAGGTGGCGATGGCACCCAAAGAGACATCAGCAGGAAAACACAAGGACTGGAGCATTGCTTGGATAGCTTGTTCCCCTGAAAGTCTCACCTACACTCAGAGGAAATCTGTGAAGTTGAAAAAAGTCGTTCAAGTGTTATAATCTTTTTTGTGTGATGCACATCTCTAGCAGATGTGGACAAGTTTTAGACAACCAGTAGTGCAGGGGCACATGGTAGGAGAAAGGCAGTTGAACTCTTTGGTGAGGAACTTGAGCAGACACAGAAACAAACTCAAGAGCTGCTGCCTTCTGACCTGTCCAGTCATGGAGCAGCCACACAGGGCAGTGATGTGTTCATTTACACCAGGATGCAGGTGCTGTGGGAAGATGGTGGGGCCAGATGTGAAGACCTAGCAGAAAAGGCAAGATTTTCTTGCAGAGTTGTGAGCCTTGCCCAGTATTAGGGCTGAGCTTTGCTACAGGGTTGCAGATTCTGCATTCCCTGTGGGTGATAAGCTCACACAAGCAGCAGTGAAGGCACTGGAATATGTCTGCTTTTCTTGTTTCCTTTATGCTGTATGTCCCTTCTCATTAGACATGAGAGGATCACATTTCCAGTTTAGGATGCATGAGTGAGAACAAGGACAGAAAGATAAGAGAATTGTGCAAAGCCTCATCCCTCTGCTTTTTATTACCCTTGTCATCTATCAAGAGACTGACTGCTTCTCTTGTTTTTACTTTTTTTTTTTTTTTC